>PVLD010015746.1:0-47445 GCA_004027595.1 Dinomys branickii
CTCAATTGAATTAATTTCTGCCCTGAGTTTTATAATCTCCTCCCTTCTTTGGGCTTTTGGTTTGGCTTGTTGCTCTTTTTCTAAGAATTTGAGGTGTAGCATTAGGCTATTTATTTGCTGTCTTTCTGTTTTCTTTATATATGAGTTCATTGCTATAAATTTCCCTCTGAGGACTGCTTTCATTGCATCCCACAGATTCCGGTAGGTTGTACTTGCATTTTCATTTATTTGTAGGTATTTTTTAATTTCTTCTTTAACTTCTTGTGTGACCCATTGGTTATTCAGGAGGTTGTTGTCTAATTTCCAACTGTTTATGCGGTTTTTGGAGCTCCCTTTGTCATTAATTTCCAGTTTCATTGCACTGTGGTCCGATAATATGCTTGGGATAAGTTCAGTTCTTTTGCATTTAGGTAGATATGCTCTATGGGCTAGAATATGGTAAATTTTAGAGAAAGACCCATGTACAGCTGAGAAAAATGTATATTCTGATGTTGTGGGGTGGAACACTGTATACATCTACTAAGTCCATTTGTTCACACGTTTGGTTCAGGTCTGTTATTTCTTTGCTGAGTTTCTGACCAGTTGACCTGTCTCTTTGCATCAGAGGGGTGTTTAGATCCCCCATTAAAATAGTGTTATTAGTTAGTTGATTTTTCACGTTTGTTAAGACTTGAGTTGTAAAGTTTGGTGCTCCATTGTTTGGTGCATAAATGTTTAGGATCGTTACCTCTTCCTCTTGTAGCTTTCCCCTAACTAGTATGTAATGGCCTTCTTTATCTCTTTTGATTGTTTTTGGTTTGAAGTTTACATTGTCTGCAAACATAATAGCTACCCGTGCTTTTTTCTGGGGACCTGTTGCATGGAGAATTGTTTTCCATCCTTTAACTTTCAGCCTGTGGATTTCCTTTTGAGTAAAATGTGTTTCCTGTATACAGCATATCGTTGGATTGTGTTCCTTAATCCATTCTGCCAATCTTTTCCTTTTGACTGGTGAATTGAGGCCATTTACATTAATGGTTATAATGGTTATATGTTGGCTTATTCTAGTCATGTTATTTACTTGTTGTTTTCCTACTTTTGCTATCTGTATACTTACTTGTTCTGTTTGAGGGTTTCTTCCTATTGTTGTTCTTGAGATTGTGGTCATTTTTTTCTCTGTCTAGAATATCTTTTAGTGCTTCTTGCAATGCCAGTTTGGCATTCATGAAGTTCTTCAGTTGTTCTTTGTCGTGGAAATATTTTATTTCTCCATTGAATTTGAAGGATAGTTTTGCAGGATACATCAGTCTTGGTTGGTAGCTGTTTTGTCTCAGAATCTGTAGTACCTCACTCCAAGCTCTTCTTAATTTCATGGTTTCCGTTGAGAAGTCTGCTGTGATTCTGATGGGCTTTCCTGTATAGGTGACCTGTTTCTTTTCTCTAGCAGCTTTTAATATTGCGTTCTTTTGCTGGTTGTCTTTGATCTTGACTATTATGTCTGTGTGTGGTTTTCTTTGGGTTATGGCTCGTTGGAGTTCTATATGCCTCGATTAACTGTACTTCAGTATCTTTTACCTTGTTTGGGAAATTTTCTGCTATTATTTTAGCAAATGTTCTTTTTATATCATTTGTGTTGTCTCTTGCTGTTTCACTGACTCCTATTACTCGAATATTATTTCGTTTTGCTTCATCTTGCAGCTGTTGGATTGATTTTTCTTGGGTCTTTGATGATTTTATGAGATCCTTCCTTTCACACTCATAAGCTGCCATGCTGTCTTCAAGGTCTGAAATTCTATCTTCGGTTTCATTTAAGCGGTTTTGCAAGCTTTCATTGGACACTTTCAATTCCTGGCAATCTCTTTGGACCTGTTTCCTTCGTGGTAATTCATTCCTAAATTGCTCTTGTAACGTTTCCATTTGTTTCCTATTTTCTTCCAATCTTTTATCTATTTTTCCTCTATGTGTACGGAACATTTCTTCCATTATAGTTTTCAGTTCATTTTTTTGTCTGAGAGATTATTGTAGGTATGTGGTTTATTTCTGCTTTAAGCTGTTCTATGACCTGATGGAGTTGTTTCTTTATTTCGGATGCCATCATTTCAGAACTTTCAGGTATGTGGCTTCCTAGTTCCCCTTTATCCTTGCATCCCGGACTTATTTTTGGTGGAGTTGAGTTCTGAGACTGCGTTTTGTTCTTCTGTCTTCCCATTTTTGGTTATCAGATTCAAAATATTGAGCTATAAATTACCCAGGCAGTTCACCAGGCGAAGGTCTGTTGCAAAGGCTGCTCCAGTGACTCCTTCTCTTTGGGAGAATGTCCCTTAAGCTTTCTGCTGAGAGTTCCGCTCAATAGGCTGCTCATATGCTGATTTGTGGGCCGAGCTACTCCCTACCCAGAGACCTGGCTGGGGCACATAAACAGCTCACCGCCCCTGGGACCATGCAGGCAGGGGGCTGCTCAGGTGTTACTCCCTTGGGTGGAGCTCCTGCCCCCCTCAAAAATCCGTTTGGGGCGCCCAGCCAGCTCTCCCGTCCTGGAGTCCATGCAGGCAGTATGGCTGCTTGGATGTCCCTCACTGGGCGGAGCTTCTCCCCGACTCTAAAATCCGGTCAGGGTGCCCAATCAACTCACCCATCCCTGGGATCGTGCAGGCAGGAGTGCTGCTCAGGTGTATCTCCCTGGGTCGAGCTTCTCCCCGACTCAGAAATCCAGCTGCAGCATGCCCTCGGCTCACCCGTTCCGGAATCCGTGCAGGCAGGAGATCCCCAAGGTGCTAATATTTCGTGCCTCACCCGCGATCCGCCGCTCCCTGGCACTTCTCTGCCTCCTAGGTGCCCTCACAGGAGCTGCCAATGGCAGCCACCGCAGTGCCCACGCTCATGCTGACGAGGGCGCTGGTTGCGGGGGCGGGGATCTGAGCGGGACCCCGGTCCGCAGCCCGGATTAGCGTAGTCTCCGGGTCCGCCCCTCTCCACAGCCGCCAAAAAGCCGATTTCTGACCGCAGCTGCCTGTGAGCCGCGCAGGGTTGGGAGATGGGAGGGTCCGTCCCGCCGCGAGCACCCTCCGGGGTATGCTGACTCGTCCGAGCAGTGGCCTGTGTGCCTTGCCTAGTGCCTCGGGTGCCCAGCTCTCAGGGCCTGCCCACTCCTGGCCGTCCTGGTAAGGCTCAGGCAACGCAGAACAATATGTTCGGTTGGAATTTCGCAGCCGCAGACCTGGCACCCAAGCGCGAGAGATCTCTTCCTGGGAGGATTCCCTTCTGCCGCTCACCTGGTCGCCATCTTCCTGGAAGTGCCCTTATTTACTTAAAATACCAGAGTTTTGGCTAGTTTATTTCCATATATGATACTGAATATTTGATAAAGAAAATATATTTTGGAATATCTTTGTTTCATAAGAATCACTGAGAAGCACAAAGAAAGTAGAGAGAAAAGTTGATTTTTCTGTTTGTGTTCTGCCACTGATTTGTGGGTCAGTTTGAATTTGTATCAGTCATTTAGCATATGTACAGAATGTTATACTTTCATGTATACAGGATCATAATCTTAATTCCAAAAATCATTTTCTCTGGTTCAGTGGAGCTTTTAAAAATGGTCATTACCCTTTAGTTTTCTCTTATGTAACGTAATTTTTAAGGTTGCTTCAGAAAAGTTGAATTACCAATATATATATATATTTTTTTTAGCTGATTTCAGATTTGCCTCACATTTAAAAATTTTTAAGCCTATTATGAAAGTAGTCTGTGCTGTTAGGTATTTGTAAAATCAGGAGACAAAACAAGGAATAAAAGAATGCTCATGCTCTTTTAACCCAAATACACCTGAAATTTGTCCTTTCTGTCTTCCATTGCATAGAAGGTTTTCTTCTCGATATAGCTAGCCATCTGTTGAATGCTACCATAACTATTGAGCTCTTGTTGGTCACATTTTACAGGTATGAAAATGTTTTGCATAGAGATTAAATGATTTCCCAAAGCATTCTTCTAGAATTTGAGCCCTTGTTGTCACACTGTAATCTAAGGCTGAATGCTGTGAGTATTCCTGCGTCCCAGTAACTGAGAGACAGAGACAAGATGGTGAAGTTTGTAGCTAGCCTGGGCAAGGTAGACAATTAAAACAAAGAAGTTCTAACTTACATTGTCTCTCATGCATTTAAAAGATATTACTAGATTATATTGGCAACACTGGAAGTTTTTTCTGTTTTATATGACAGTTTGCCAAATACTTATCTAATTTATATTAAATATATAAGTGGGAAAACGCCATTAATAATAGCTTATTAAGCAATACTATCTGGTAAAGATTCTTCTTAATGTTTTGCAAGTATTAAGCTTTGTCCAGGGGCCAAAGATTAATAAACCCTAGAGCCAATATTCAAATCTTAGTAGTCAACATTGGAATCCACTATCTTGTGTTACCCACAGGTTAGACTTATTGATAACTATTTTGTTTTTCTATTCCAAGTGCAATTTTG
The DNA here is from genome assembly GCA_004027595.1 of Dinomys branickii. Taxonomy (NCBI): domain Eukaryota; kingdom Metazoa; phylum Chordata; class Mammalia; order Rodentia; family Dinomyidae; genus Dinomys; species Dinomys branickii. The sequence goes on from PVLD010015746.1 coordinate 4,455, forward strand.
AATAGTTAAGTCTTTCTAGTTCTTGGGCTTAGGTTGAGAAATTTTTACTTTGAATTCAGTTTTATGCTGCCAAAGTAGTTCTTTGTCCTTTTCAGATTATTCTGGATCGGTTAATGTAGGATAGTGGTTCTGAAGTTGCTTTGTCCCAGCCACCACCACCCCTCTTCTACAGAATGATCTTTTATTTGTGTGTGTTTTATTTATTTTTATTTTGTAGCACCAACTTGATTGAGCCAGTACTGAGCCAGGGCCTTGTGCGTGCTAGGCGAGTGCTCTTCCACTGAGCTATCTCCCCAGAGCTGTGTGGGTTTTGTCTGTTGGTGTTAACTGCACTCAAAATTAAAACAAAATCTGAAAATTTTTAGAGATGCGTCAATTTTTTAACAGTTTCATTGATGTGTAATTTACATGTCTTAAATTCACCTGGTTAAAAATAATATAGTTCAATTATTATATTTTATCATGTAGTATAACCATCATTATAAGTCTGTTTTAGAACATTGGCACTGTGCATCTCCAATAAGATTCTTTAGTCTCATTTATAAATTTCTATTCTTAATGGCAACCTTGTGCAATTACTAATGCTTTCTATGAATTTCCTTTTCTGGACATTTCATCTAGTTGTGTTTATATAGCATACTGTCTTAGGTCTTGTTTCTCCTTAACATGTTTTAAGGTTCATAAATGGTTGCAGCATATTAGTCATTTGTTCCCTTTCATGACAAAGTAATGTTTCATATTCATTATACCAAATTTCTTTATCCATTTACAGATAATGAACATTTGGGTTATGGGTTTGGATGGTGAACATTTGGGTTACTGGGTTGGATGGTAATTTTATATTTTAAATATTTAGAGAGTGCCAGCAGTTTTTATTCCCACTAGGTAATGTAGGAGACTTCTAATTCTTCCACGTTCTCATAAATACTTGTTATTGCCTTTATGTTTGTTCTAAGTTACAACCACTCTAGTGCGAAGTGGAATCTCTTATAGTTTCAATTGGCACTTTTCTAATGTTTAATGAACATCATTTCATATACTTGCGCTAACAATTTGTATATCACCTTTGGTGAAATATCTGGTTAGATTTTTTGCTTCTTCTTTGATTAGGTTGTCACTTTATTGAGTTGTAAGCATTCTCTAAAGTTTGAATATGTGTCCTTTTAAAATACAAAAGTTTTTAATTTTTATGAAATCCAATTTATCTATTTTTTTTTCCTCGCATGGACTGTGCTTTTGGTGTTATAGCTAAGAAATTATGCTTAACCCTAGATCTTAAAGATATCCTCCTATGTTTTCTTCTAAGAGTTCTTTTGTTTGAAGTAAGGATGTAATTAAGTTCATCTTTTCAATGTCAGATGGATACTTAATTTAAAAGTGTAATATTAGTGTAAAATAACAATTCATTAAATGGTAACATAAAGGACATATTCTTCATGAAAAAATAACTATTTCCAAAGCAGAAATAATTAACAAGAAGAATGGTGTTCTTTCGTATTGTAATTTATTTTACTTTCTGGTTTAATGGAAGACTGACTGCCGTATCTGCTTCTACATTCAGTTCGTTGCAGTATCGCAAATCATGTAGCCACTAGAAAGCTATGTACTTAGAGAGAGAGTGAAAAAGTAAAATAATACCTTAGCATTACACTGAGGATACTTTTAATCTCATGGATCCCGTAGAAAGCATTTGCCAGAGTCCTTCAGGTGACACTTTGAAAACGTGCGATATGAGCTTATTGATTGATTTCTACTTAAAAACTCACTAATCACTCAGAATTTCAATTTAGGGCACATCATTTCTTGGCATCTCATTTTATCATCTGATTTGTGTTTTATCATTAAACTTTTAAATGTCTTCTAAATCTGTGCAAATATATAATATTTTATAATGACTGAGGAATTTTGTAGACCAAGAATTAGCAAACTGGTTCATGGACCAAATCCAGCCCATGCTTGTTTTGATAATCAGCTTTTCAGAACATAGCCATACTTATTTTTTAATGGATTGTTTCAAACTGCTTCTACTCTTCAGAGTGGAGTACTTGTAACAGAACTCGTTTGACTCAAAAGCCTTAAATTACAACATGAATTCAGTTTATAATTAATAAGAAAAAATACTGAAATTTCATATTTGGAAGTTAGGCTTAGTCTTACTGACTTGAATGCTATTTGTATTTTCTTAGTTAATTTTGAAGGGAGTATTTTATGGACAAAAAAATTCATTTTTGGGAAAGAATGGGATATTAATTATTTTATACATCAAATTAAGATACTTTTGAAGGGCTTCTTTTCGATCAATATCCTGGAAATAAAAATGTTCAAGGAGCTGTCAAATTTAATTTTAAAGTTTCAATTTGTGTTTTCAGGATGATCTTGAAGACCTTATTGTTAATTGGGATGAGAGCAAAAGCATTGGTGATATCTTTCTTAAATATGTAAGTATTTTATTTTATTTTTTTTAAAGTTTTCAGATTAAAATAAATCAAGGATTGTAAGGAAAGGAAATTGACTTGTTTAAATGTGAGAGGTTTTAAAACTTTGAGATGGTTGTTTTTATAAACTATTGAAATTATTCCTGACTTCTGAAATATGCTTTTTATATACAACACAAGATCATCCAAGAAGAACACTAATTGTTGAACTAGATACTTTTACTATGTATCAAATTATTTGCCCTACATAAATGGCCATAGTTCCAAGACTTGTTTTGAAATTTTGAGGTTTTTGTTTTCTCTTGTTTTATCTGATAGCATTTTTGCCTGTCATTGTTCTCCATTTAAAGGTTTCTAATGAATTGCTTTTTTTGTTTTGTTTTTATTTTTTGAGCTGGGGTCTTGCTATGTAGTTCAGGCTTGCCTTAAACTCACTATGTAGCCCAGGCTGGCCTTGACCTCTCAGTGATCTTCTTGCCTTGGCCTCCCAGCTGCTGGGATTACAGGCATGTGCCACCATGCCTGGTTGAATTGTTTCTGCTTTAATAGTATAAGAGCCACATAGTTCAAATTTATAAAGTATGTGCATTTTGAAAGGGGTAGTGTGAGCAGTTTTGTGTGTGTTTGTTTTGAATGCCTTCAAATACCATTTATACATTTTAGTTCCTTGAGTACCACTACCTGTACTTTTGCTTTCTAAGGCCTCTTGCTCACCTCCCTTACTGTGCAGGCTTTTAGATGTTTTCTTGGAGCAGGAGCTATTGGTTGAGAATCCAAATACGTAAATTATTGCTACAGATCTTTTTGATATTATATCTCCTCAGCCAAAATAGCTTTCCTTTTTCTGTTTGAGGTTTTGGTTAACAAATGAGTCTTTTAATAGTGGCTTACTCTCTGGTAAATAATAGCATGCTTCTAGGGTTCTAGCTTGACCAACTCAAATTTATATATTGTGAATTAATAGAAGTTTTAAAATTTTTTCATATTTATATCAGTGAAACATGCTTTACTTTTGTTTCTGGGTCTTTATTTACCTTTTAAATGTAAGGCTATATACCAGTTTGATGCACTTTCTTTACCAATTAATTCACTCCTACTGAGAAGTTTATAAGATAAATTTCTGTATTTAGCTTGTAAAGAAGCATTTTTTGAAGTTAATATGTCAAATGAGTTTTGTTGTTGTTTTTGACTTTTGAGTTCATTATTCTAAGAGTGACGTGCATAACAAATTAATGATTCTTTCTCTTTCCTTTTACCTAGTCAAGAGATTTGGTAAAAACATACCCTCCCTTTGTAAACTTCTTTGAAATGAGCAAGGAAACAATTATTAAATGTGAAAAACAGAAACCCAGATTTCATGCTTTTCTTAAGGTAATGTGCATTTCTTTCAAATAAAAATTGAATCATTTGCAAAGTAGATTTCTTAAGTAAATTGTAACATTAGTAAAACTGTCTTAATGGAAAAATGTCTTAGTGTTATCTTTTAATTTTAGTTGTACCTATGGGTAATAATGATGCTTTGGTTTCAGAGGTTTGACATATTAGGTAGTGGAGGCCCAGAGGGAACTGAGCACATGAAAGTGTTGTATGTAGTTGTTTTATTTAATTTGTGAAACAGGGCCGTGGTGTGCAGTCCAGGCTGGCCCCCACTTTGGAATCTCGTGCCTCGGTCTTCTGAGTGTCCCAGGGACTATAGGCATGCGCTACCATGCTTGGGTATATATAGTTATTTGGAAAAAGAAAAATTACACACAGCTTTTAGAACAATAGTTTCCTAGGGAGATTTTGTTTTATCTTTAATGATTTTTTTCTCACCAATTCCTTATTTGTTTATCCAGTGCTATCAACATACTTAATACTTTAAAACTTTTTTTCTTGTAAGTGATGTAGACCTAACAGTAACTTAAGAGTGCATATATAGGAGTGTGTAGAGGAGCTCACTTTTCTGTGAGTGATGTCAACTTGGCTGTCCAAGAGTTAATTCCAGGTTTGGAAGGTTATTTAACCACTGTTACCTGCCGGAGAGCAACAGCCGTCCTATTCCTCTCCATTTGTTCTTTTCGGGGACACTGAAGATGAAATGTGATATGATAAGTGCAGGGTATTTAATATTTGCAGAAAAGTTCTTTGAAAATGTTGAATAAATTAATTTCTTTCAGATAAACCAAGCTAAACCAGAATGTGGAAGACAAAGTCTTGTTGAACTTCTCATCCGACCAGTACAGAGGCTACCCAGTGTTGCATTACTTTTAAATGGTACTTGTCTCATCTGTGTGCAAATTACCACATAGACTGTCATGGAAATTTGTCTAAAAAAGTCAAAAATTTTTTCTTATTTGCAGATATGTTTAGATTTCAACATTAAAACATGTATTTATCTTTTACGTAGGAAATTATCTTTATGGATACTCTTGAAATCAAAATAGTCACTGATGCTATAAAAATTTAAGCTGTCCTGAAATCCTTTATTTTGCTATCAGTTATATGGATTAGTATCATGCCTTTTCTCTTTCCACTTAAAAAATGCACCAACAAGGAGCGAGATAATCCATATGCCCCAAATATTTTTAGTCCTTTCTTGAATTTTAGCTGGGTTTTATGAGCATGGCCTAATACTTTAATTTTCTTCCTTATGCTGTTCAATATACTCTTGAAATCTGTTCATTTTAGAATTTAAATTTGAAACATCAGTAGAAGTGAATTTTACTGGAATTTTTATGAATAAATGTTCCCTTTGGTTAAAATAATGCATATGAATGTTCCTTTACATTTAGTTGACTAAAGTGTGAATATTTTTAGGATAGTGTCAGGTTTCATTACATGTCTACAAATTAAAAGTGTAAAAACTAAATTATAAAAAAGAAAAAAATCTGTAATGAAAGATTTTGATCCCTAAGTTTATAGTAATACATGTAGCAGGTTAATCATGTGCCTGTTGGGCTGGGGATATAGCTCAGTGGAATAAGCGCTTGCCTAGCAAGCGCAAGGTCCTGAGGTCGATCCCCAGTACTGCAAAAAAAAAAAAAAAAAATCATGTGCCTGTTTTGGTTGGTATGAATTATAGTACTATCTTAGTTACTTTTTTCTTGTTGCTGAGACAAAATAGCTGACACCGAAAGTTAAGCAAGGAAAGGTTTGTTGAGCTCACAGTGTGTGGAGGTTTCAGTCTGCAGTCAGCTGGTCCCAAGGCAGGGCGGCCTGATGAGGGGCGACAGTTTAAAGCAGCAGAAGACAGTAAAAGCAACAAGAGGGAAAAGAAGACGGAAGCCTCTTCCTCCTAACGTGTCAGGCTGCCCGCCCTAGGGCAGCTGTAGTACTCCACCATCATCCGTCTTCCTCCTGCACGGGGTCAGGGTGTTCAAAGTGAGGCCCCGGCCACCTGCTGAGTCGCTTAGTGAAGCTTCTGAACTTCTCAAGTTGACACAATGAATCAACCCTAACAAGTCCTAACCAAAAATCTGGTCGTTTTTGTTTTCCTCACTTTGCTGATATAATTGAGAATTACCAGCTTATAAAATGATTTGCTTATACTTTTTCAGTTGCAGTACTGGGGGTTGAATCCAGGGATCCTCTCCTACTGAGCTGCATTCCAAGCCCAGTTTTTATTTTAATGCCCTTTATATCTATTCTAAAAGTAAAACATCTTTGTGTATTTTCACTTTGAAGTAAAAAGATACTTGTTTTTGGATGACAGCATATAAAACTTATTGCAGAAAAGAATACATAGAACCACCTAATCCTTAGTAAATTATCTTTTAAAACAATATTAGGTTGATTTTTAAATATATAAACACATTAAAAGGTCATTGCCACCATGGGCCCAATTTAAGAGCCCATACAATTCTTTAAAGGCTTTATCCAAACCTATGTGTTAACTGATAGGGAGGGGTGATTCATGTGTTTTAACTGGGGGGGTGGTATTTTAAAACAGAAATGAGGCTTGCTGCAATATCTGCATAGGAGCCATGGTAGTCTTTTATACAAATGATCTAAATGTAATGTAATGTGAAAGAAACTGTGATATGTGAGAAATTATAAAAGATGAGAAAAAACTCAATAGCAAGTATGGGTACTGTGACTGGCAACATTTAAATGTACATTTTAGTTAAATACAAAAATCTGAGAAGATACAAAAATTTGGCTCTAAAATTACCTTGGTTATAGACTTTACCTTGTAAATTATTGTTACAAGTAAATATACTGAAACACCACATTCAGTTTTTAATTTTTTGAGACAAGATTTTAGTAAATTGCTCGAGTATGTCTCAAACTTGTTGGTTCTCTTGCCTTGAGTACGGAGATTACAGGTATGTGGCACAGTACTCAGGTGATAGCCCCATTCTCTAAAATCTGCCCTGTTAGCGAGGTGTGGTGGAGCATTCCTGTAATCCCAACCTTCAAGGACAAAGGCAGAAGGATTGAAAATTTGAGGCCATCCCTGGGCTACAAAGTAAGATCTGTTGTCAAAACAAATAATTTTATTACAGATTTTAATGATAGTATATAACTGGACTTTATAGTTTCCAAAACTGAACTTTGCTAATTTATATATCTCCATTATAAGTACTTATAGAAAACCATCAAATGGTATCAAGAGTGAAATAACTTTTTAAAGAGTTTTCTGTGTTACTCTACACAAACAGTTGGGTGGCTGTGGGAGTCAGTGTGTTAAGCATAAACCCTAGAACAACAAAATTGGCTTTTTAGGACACCAAACGCTCTCTGGGTTGTGGCCTAGGTTACATTATCAACTATTTAATGAGTTCTGAGCTAACTGAGGATTTTGTTCATTTAGCACAGAGAATTTAAGGAAGCAAGGAGTCTCCAGGTGTTACTACAAGGGAATTGAGAAATCAGTGACATATTCTGAACATTTAGTATAAACATAGTATAAAAAAGTATTTGAGAATATTAGCAGATAAGTCAGAAGAGAGCTTTATTAGGGAACTTGCTTGAAACTTTTTAAAGATTAGATATTTAAAATATTCAATTTATATCAAGATTGACAGCATTTTTAAGTCTTTGATGGGAAACCACTGAGTTATTTTTAATCATGGAGAAAATATTTTATTATTACAGATCTTAAGAAACATACAGCTGATGAAAATCCTGACAAAAGCACTTTAGAAAAAGCTATTGGATCACTAAAAGAAGTAATGACGTAAGTGTATTGTTTCAATTTTTTATTCTTTAGAATAGTTAGAATAGACTTGATAGGATAGTCATATATTGGAGAAAAATATCAATGGCAAGTTTTTGTAAAATAATATTTAAATTACTTTTCTAATAGTGCACTGATTCATAAGAATTATTAGTATACATTGCTTAATCAAAACATTGTTCCAGAAATTATTAGGTTATTATGTTCTGAAAGCAGTAATGGTTTAGAAACTTGATAATGTTAATTGTATAGAGATAGTTTCTTTACATTTTTCCATTGTAGCTTACTTCTATCTTTAGATTAATATAAAGTATCCAAATATAACTTGGAAATTTGACCTTAGTGAAATGAAAGGCTTGTAATTTTTTTCTTAACTTTGTTTCTTATCTAGAATTTTATGGAATTGAATTGACAGTATTGATTGGAAGTATATTAAAAGTACAAACTCAAATTGGAGAGCATGATAATTATACTTAGGTTGCTGACTGTGAGTCTAACTTTAGAAACATAGGTCTTCTCTACAATGATGAAAGTAGAAAACTGTTGCCTCATGGAAGTCACTTAAACTTTCTAATCAATATATTTAAATAATTTCTGGGGTTTTGTGAGGTGCTTTAGTATGAAGTCATAGTGAGGCGTGGTGGTGCATGCCTGTAATACCAGCACTCGGGAGGTTGAGGCAGGGGGATTGTTGCAAGTTAGAGGCCAGCTTGGGCTACAAAGTGAGCTCAAGGCCAGCCAGAACTGCAGAGTGAGACCTTGTCTCAAAAAAAAAAAAGTCATATCTTAAAATACTTGCACTGGAGCCTTTGAAAGAAGCTTAAGTAGCTCTAGAAAGAAGAACCATCAGGATCATCTCTTTTTTTATTCTATTTGGGAGAATAATGATTAAATTAGTAGCAGCTTCTCTTGCTATGGAAAGGTTATTATATCAATACTTTTTTTTCTTATTGTTTTCTTGTTTTATCAGCCAGCCTTCATACTTTTTATTTGTTATCCTGGAAACAGGATAATAATTTTGAGGTTGTGATAATGATGATCTTTTTTTAATCTTATTTAAAACTATGAAGTAGGCAGTCATTTTTCACATTTTCACAAAAGGAAAAAGCTGCAAATCTGTTAGCTGCCCAGTGTACCTGTTTAGTGTGTAGAATACCTAAAAGTTAACTTATTTGTTATTTGTGTACATTTCAGTAAGCAAAGATTGCAAGATAATTATTTACTATTAATAATAGGGTCATAATAGTGAATGTACTGATCACCTGACTACTCGCCTCTAGAATAGTATCTGTCTGGATGCAATAGAGACAATAAAGTGAATCATAAGGTGGTTCTTTCTCTTTCAATATTACGTATTTTAGTGTCCTAAGAACTTGTGGATATTTTTAATATAGTGTTTTAAGTGCCTTGTTTATGGTAGATTTTCAATAAATGTTGAACTATGAGTTGTTTCAGTGTTGCTTTGTGATGTTGATTTATAAATTGAGAATAGAATTTAGAATCTGTCTTATAGAATCTGACAAGATCTAAATTCTTGATAGTATTGAGCATTTAGTTTAGGAAATAAAATTCTTATGAGTCATTAAAATAACCAAAATGCAGTAGTAAAGGAAATAATGACAGTATCAGTTTACTAGTTCTTACCATTTAAGTAAACCCCCCAGAGCCTTAAATTCAATCTTGGTAACACTAGTACACATACTTAATTTCTAAATCTTAATTTGTTCTAAGTGCGAATTTTTTAGTAATTTTTAATATATATATTCCCTGGAATAGACTACATATGTTTAACGTATAGTTCAAAGTTGGCATCAGGGAATAATACTATGAGCCATCACCACGGTCTAGATAAGGAACGTGTGTATCACCTCCCAGAATGTGTTCATCCCCTAGGCAGTGTTTTCCTGCCTTTTCCTGTGCCACACATCCAAAGGCAACCACTGGGGTGGTTCTTTCTATTAGTATAATGTGCATTTTCTAGGATTTTACCTACATGGAATTGGATAGTATATTCTCCTTTACCTGTCCTTTTTTACTCACAATATTTGTTTTGAGAATAGTCTTTATTAATGCTTAATAGTTCATTCTCTGTTATTTTCTGTTGTATGACTATATCATTATCCATTCTTGTGCTGATGGATGTTTTGAGTCTTATTTCTGGGTATTACATACAAATAAAGCTGCTAGGAACATTTATAAGTCTTTATGCAGACATGTGCTTTCATTGCTCTTAAATAACTTGCTAGTAGTGGGGATGTGTTGTTTTAATGCATATCTTTATGTATTACAAACTAAACGTGATTATAAGTATTACTTTACATCATTTTATGTCCTTTAAAAGAAACAATAGAAAGAGCAATAAGTATATATTTGTTTAATATTCTTATTTATTTCTTTCATTTGGATTGTCATTTTCATGCTTCAGTAGTGCTTAGGTTTTTCTCTTAACTGTTTTTAATGCTCTCTGTATTTGTTTTGATGTTTTTTTTTTGTTTTTTTTTTTGCGGTACTAGGGATCGAACTCAGGACCTTGTGCTTGCCAGGCAAGCACTTATTCCACTGAGCTATATCCCCAGCCCCTTGATGATTTGGTTTTGTTGTTGGTTGTTGTTGTTTTGTGCTTGAGGTTCGTTGTTTCAGGTCCTAACATGTTTTCAAATATAGGGCATTTTTCACCATTATTCCTTCAAGTATTTTGTTTTCTGTCTTGCCTGTCCTTTCTCTTTTAGGAACACTAAAATTTCACATGTGTTTGGCCTCTTAATTTTGTGCCATAGCTTACTAATGGTGTGCCGGTTTTACTGTTGAGTATTTTATAGTTTCTCTTGCTGTCCTCAATTTTATCAATCCTGTCTTCTGTGCTTTCTAATCTGTTAGTCTCACCCAGGATATACAGTATTTCATCTAAAACAGTAGAGCTTATATTTTTAGAAGACTGGGATGGGACTTCAATGTGTACTATCTTCCATTGTTTTGCTTGTTATGTTCCTTTACTTAGTTGAACCTATGAAATATGTATAACAACTTTAAATTGTTGACTAATTCTTTCCTCAGTGTCAATTTCAATATTTTTCTCATCATGAGTCATATTTTCTTGCTTCTCTACATGGCTTGTCTTACTCTATTGGACTCTGGATATTAGTTTTACTTTGTTGAATGCCAGCTATTTCTGTAATGCTATAAATATTCCTGAGATTCTTTTTTTCTGGAATGCAGTTAATTATAGTTTCAACTTTCTTTATCTTGCTTATAAACTTTGTTAGAGAAGTTTAAGAACAGCCTTTCATCTAGAATTAATTTTCCCCGATGATACCTGCCCCTTTGTGGTAATCTCTCTTGGTGCTACATAAGCTTTTTCACTGATCAGTCCTCTCTGACCGTCCGTCTCTGTTCTATTCAGTGTCAGCCCTGAGCATTGTTGGCTCTCTTCTTTTTGGATGTTTCCTTCTCTAACCTCAGATAGTTTTCTTGTGGACAGGAACTGATCAGTGCTTAGCTGTGTATACAGTGAGTCACACTGCAGCTCTATGAAGATCTTTCTGGGCACATGTGAGAGGAAGCTTTCTCTAGGTTGAGGGAAGTGTAGTTGTAGCGCTTGCCTTCTGATGTGTAGTAAGTATCTTAACACCTGATTTCTTTGTATTTTGATGTTTTGTTGTTATTTGAGGCAAAGGGTAAACCTTTCAATTTTATCTTATCTAGAAGCAGTAGTCTTCATGTCTGTGTTAATGAAATGGTTAGTATACGACTTGGGAATGACTTGCATAAAATCTTAACTGAACTTACATTTATAATTTCAAAGTTGTGTTAACCTGAAGATTTGAACAGGTTTAGAAAGTGTGTAGTGGATATAGTAAGGTACATTCTAGTAACATACATCTGGGAAAAGTTCTGTAGAATATTTTCTAGTGTAATAGGCTACTTTAAAGGAATGTTTTAACTAATTCACTTACCAAAATTAAGATCCATTCATATGAGAGGATTTTGTGTGTGTGAAATGAGATATATCTGTATGCTGTTTTCATCTTCTAAAGTAACTTCATTAATTTTTCAGGCATATCAATGAGGATAAAAGAAAAACAGAAGCACAAAAGCAAATTTTTGATGTTGTTTATGAAGTAGATGGATGTCCAGTAAGAATTTTTTGATGATTGTCATTTTCTTTTCTTTTTCTTATTAATGAGGTTTCTATAGTTTTAATATAACCAAAATCTTGGCATTAAAAAAAATTTTTTTTAAATTATAGCTTGTTAAAAATTGCTACAAGTGATCTCAGTGCTTTCAATCTATTTAGGCCAATCTTTTATCTTCCCACCGAAGTTTGGTGCAACGAGTTGAAACTGTTTCTCTAAGTGAGCACCCCTGTGACAGAGGAGAGCAAGTAACTCTCTTTCTCTTCAATGACTGCCTAGAGGTAAAGTAGTACTTAATATAGTACAGTAAAATTGCTGTCTTTTGTGACTTGCTGGAACACTTAAAACCAAGTTTTGATTAAAGTGGCAAATTCAACCTAAATAATCAGTGTTTTTAAAAATTCAAACCAATTGTTGATTTAATACAGTATAATACTTTTATAGGAGGTCTAAATTTCCATGACTTCATATTCAAGTCAAAATCAAAATTTATTTTTATGCAAATGAAGGCTTAGGTCAAGAGTTTTGGGAACTTCTTGTTTCTATGTATTTTTATTGAAGATTTGCAAAATAATTGTGAATTCCTCTTTTTGAAATTTGAGTAGATACTTTTCCAGTAGATATGAAGTCATTATTTTGTTGAAGATAAATATAACATGATAATTTGATATTATGAATTTCTGTGGTTTTTCATTTTTCAGATTTTACAGTAAGTGTGTGATTGGTATATTACATCGATTGTAATTAGTCTAATTCTAAAATTCTCATCCACCCAAGTTAAATTTTTCCTTCTTGTAAACCTCTATAAATTTTGAACTATGTTGATGTGCTCTATTTTTTATTCTTTGGGTCTATATTTTTATACAACTAAACGGTCTAGTGGGGAGATGAAAAGGAGTGCATTTGTCTTCATCTCAGAAGAGAAAAATGTTCTTTTTTGATAAAGCAGACATAACAAGACTCACTTGACATTTCTGTTACTGGGTAACTTTCTGTTGCCTTCATCAAAGTGATTGGTAGTTTTTCTTTAAAGTCTGTGCTCCTTCTTTAAAGTCTGTGTTTTATCCTATTTCATTTTATTTCTCTTGAAGCTTTGCTCTCATATCATGTACATTGTTTTGTAAAGTATAAAATACAAGGGAATCTTAGAGAACAAGCCATGCACAGAGCAGTTACAGGTGTAGTAAAGTATTACCAAAACTTGGCTTGTGTTAAATGTAGTTTTGTTATTATGAGGTTAATTAAAAATAGTATTTTCATTTGGTCAGTAATTTACAAAAAGCACAAAAACAGCAGGAGGATCATAAGTTCAAGGCCAGAGCGAGACCTGTCTACACAGTGAGCTGTGTCTGGGCCGGTGATAATACATAATAATATATAATACATAATTGACCATAGAGTGAATTGAGAAAATCATGAGGCAGGTAATTGTGAACTGACTTCACCTAATATGAATATTAGCCTGCCCTGCTTTTGGGAATAGAGGCTAGGCAAAGGAGGCAATCTATTTCAGTCATATTTTACCTAAATTCACCTTATCATGGCCCTTTACTAGTCTCTGTACATGTGTTTATTTGCATCTATGAAGGCATTTTTAGTTTTTTCCTGCTGAAGTCCATAGGTCAGTTGGCCCCATTTACTTGTTATATTATGGTATCCGATCTTCCTTGTCAACCTGTTCTGATTTTATTCCAGTTCCTGGTGGAGCAGTGATCTATTTTAATCTTGTATGACCTTCAAAGTCCCCGTTCCTGGCTCATTGACCTCCCCTGTACTCTAATCCCTGTGGTTGGTTATCTCCTGTAACTTTCCTGTCCCCAGCCTCTCATGTTCTTCACCTTAAATCTAGTGACTTTTTGATTTCTCTTTTAGCTTCTGTGCCTCAGAATCATTTCAATAAAAATGCTTAAAATTTGGACATCAAAATTTAAGATCTTAAGTAAATTTTTAAGAAAAATAAAACAGCAAATTTGGGATAAAGCACTGACTTCCTTAACATAAAATCTATAACAAGCATCAAACTGTAAATTATACAACTTAGAAACAGCCTATATGATTATAATCTTTATTGTATTCCCTTTAATATGACAGGTGATATTTTACTTATGTTTAATTGATTTTAGATTTAAGAATATATTTTCCTTTTTTATATTTTGTATGTTTTGAAAGGTTTTCTACCTTTATTTGCTAACATTTGTGTCATCAGTACTACTAATAAAAACCATTATTTTGTTTAGCCTAACTTAGAAGTGTAGTCACATATTACAGTTAAAATAATTGTTTTAAGTCTTCATTGTTATTTTAACTACACTTAGGTAAATAAACTGTTAGCACTTAACATGTACAGACATGTTTACATTTCTGCTTTAATGTGAATGTGGTATACTGACGAGCTGTGTGTCTTCTCATTATCGTTAACACAGAGTACTATATTTTCAACTTTACTTTTTATGTTCATGGTGATAATAAATCAATCTCAGTTCAATTAATGTATTCTGAGTTCATTTTATATTAGCATCATTCAGTAAAATCTGTTATTACTACACAGTTTTTTAAAGGTCAAAATAATGTACTAGGAAATCAAAAATAAAAAGAACTTACAAAGTTCATAAAACCTAACTATATTACGAATCATTAGTTCCTGCTTTGACTTTGTTCTTGTCTTCTCCAGTGTTACTTCACCCATCTCTTCCTCTGTGTGAGTACCCAGGCCAAGGAGAGGTAACCTAAAGTGGCTCCTTGAGCTTGTAATTGGCATCATTTTTGTTTAGTGTATTTTCAATTACTTCTTTAATGTTTCTTTTTCTCATTAGTATATAAATAACAATGAGAGCAGGAACTTCTCGTTAACTCTGTTCAGTCACTTCATAGGATCCTGAAGTATTTTAAATAAGTTAAACTATTACTGATCCTTTGAACCTAAAACAGATCACAGAACAGCCATTCCCCTTGTCTTGAACTCAAGGTCTTTTATTCAAGGAACCTTCATCCTTTGATACTATTACTTCTCACAGTGCTTGTAGTTCTTTTACACCTTTGGGACTTTGTACACCTTCTATCTCTGTCTTCTACATGAACATGAACATGCTACACAGGTATGATTTTTGTCACAGAGTAGCTGTGCTTGTGGAATGACTAATAGTCAAATAAGTTATATATAGATTTATATGATTAGTTCTGTTTTTGCGTATTTGGAGTTTGTTTTTATTCATATTACTGATGACTTTTTCATCTTCTATAAACAGATAGCAAGGAAACGGCACAAAGTTATTGGCACTTTTAGAAGTTCTCCTGGCCATACTCGACCCCCAGCTTCTCTTAAGCATGTTCATCTCATGCCCCTTTCTCAGATTAAGAAGGTGCTGGATAT
Organism: Dinomys branickii; assembly: GCA_004027595.1. NCBI lineage: Eukaryota > Metazoa > Chordata > Mammalia > Rodentia > Dinomyidae > Dinomys > Dinomys branickii. The sequence goes on from PVLD010015746.1 coordinate 19,554, forward strand.
AAGAGAGACAGAAGGTATGCTTATTATACAAGTTATTGGCAAAGTAAAAATAGTTCATATTCATTGATAATTTAATTCATTCCCTTATGGTTTGTTTTCAAACTGAGAAATTGCCTTTAAGTATAGTTAGTTAGTTAGTCTGGAAAAATACTATAATTGTACTGTGCCTCTGTCCTGTCTTCATACCTAGAAATGGCCTTGAGTTTTTGATTGTTATCAAATGAAAGTGCTATCTCAACCAGTAGGATATTCTTACCCTCTAAGGATCAAATATCTTTTAGTTGTACATTAAAATAGTGCCCTAGTCTTTTTTTTTTTTTTTTTTTTTTTTTGCGGTACTAGGGATCAAACTCAGGACCTTGTTCTTGCCAGGCAGGTGCTTATTCCACTGAGCTATATCCTCAGCCCCAATAATGCCCTAGTCTTATTCCCACATCAAAACTTTTTATTTCCTTAGAATCCAATAGAAATCACTAATTTATTATGTATGTTTTATATCATAATACCTTTCCTATTACCAATAGTTATGTTTTTTAGGGCCATATTTAAGATAACGATTAGGAATAGGTATATGTGAATTAAATATACTCAAAGTAACTGTAAGATCACATATACTTAGCCATAAATATAAGACATAAGATCACATATAGTCAGTTTTCTATTACTGTTACAAAATACCTGAGATAATCAACCTATATAGAGGAAAGTTTTATTTTGCTCTGTAGTTTCGGAGGTTTCACTCCAAGACCTACTGTCCCCACTGGTTCTGAGCACATCATGGTAGAGAGCATGTAGTGGATTGAACTGTTCTTCTTACAGCTGGGACGTCATAGAAAGGAAGGCCAGGGTTACATAGTGTCTTTTAAGAACATGTCTGCCTTGGTTTTAAACCTCCATCACCTAGCTGTGTGTGGTGGTGCATAACTACAATCCCAGCACTCAGGAGGCTGAAGCAGGAGGATCAATTGATGGAGGTCAGGATTTTGGCTACCAAATGAGTTGAAAGCTAGCTAGAGTTCAAGGCCTTGTCTCAAAAACAAACAGACAGACAAAAAAAAAAAAGAGAAAATCTCCCTAAGCCCACCTCTTACAGTTTCTACCACCTCTGAGTCAAGCTGGAGGCCAAGCAGCACATGGTCTTTGAGGTACAGCCAGATCCAAAAATGAGTGCTGTATATTAAGGAAAGCTTATTGTCTTAACTTGGGTAGTATTTGAGATCATTCTCTAAGGGCCTGAAATTCCCATCTACCTAGTGAAACAGTGTTATCTGTTTAATTGGCATCTAATAGTGTGCGTTTAAGGCCATATTTTGGATTCTAGGCATATATATATATTTTATAATGCAAGCTTTTTTCGTTACTGGTTCCTTTAATGATAGACGGTGTGAGAGCTCGTGAGAAATGATTCTTAAAGAAAATATGAACAGCAACTTACATGGCTATTTTTGCTTGATTGTCATCAAAATATAGGATACTTACTTAACCTCCATTTTGGGAGATTTTAGTTATGAAAGAGTTTGTTGTTTTGGCATTTTAGTCTTAAAACATTTCATAACAGTTTTAATACTTGGGTATTTAATTGTATAAGTAAGGTGTTATTGAATTATTATAATGATATTTTAATTAGAAACTTAAATTCTGGAATTTTAAGAAATGTTTTCTTAAACTTGATTGGAAATGTTGAATGGCACAGAAAATACTGCTTACTTACTATTATAAAGTTGTTTTCCTATATATTATATTATTGTCACTGTAATTCCTTTTAGTACTTCAACTTAATATGGTAATATTCTTCCTTTAGTTGAAAAAAGAGGGGACAGACATGGTAGAGAGGAAAAAATTCCGTTGGAGTTTTGGTGTCCTGAGGAAACTAACTTAGAAACCTCTAAGTAGTACTGGAGATAAACACTTACTGCTTCTGCTTTGAACCCTAGATTGCCATAATGCTTTTGCCTTGCTCGTGAGGCCACCAACTGAGCAGGCCAACGTGCTGCTCAGTTTCCAGATGACATCAGATGAACTTCCAAAGGACAACTGGCTAAAGATGCTGTGCCGACATGTCGCCAACACCATTTGTAAAGCTGATGCTGTAAGTTCTTGAACCTGTGCTATAATAAAAATTCCACGGCAGGGCATTTAGAAACCAGTACGTTTCTATCACTTGTTAATTATGAATGTAGGAGAATTTTTGTTTGGTGTATATGCAGAAAAATCAGTTGTATATATATATATATATGAAGTAGTATAAATTATTTGGGAAGATATTTTTAAAAGTTTAGGTATGTGAAACATTGAGTTCTTGCTTACCAACAAGCCCTCATAGCCTTCTAGCTCCTATGGTTCTGATTTAGTGTAGTTTGGGACTTGTCAGTCTCTGCATCCTTTTATGGAAGAATTTAACCCATTTACATTTAAGGTAATTATGGAAAGGTAAGGTTTATTTACTACAGCCATTTTTATCACTTGCTTACTAATTTTATCATAGTTCTTTTACACTCTTATGGTCTTTTGTGGTTGATTTACTGTAGTTGTGTGCTTACTATTTTGAGTTTGTAGATCACAGGTTTTTCCTTGTGGTTACCATGAGACTTAATAAAAACATCTTTTGATTGTAGTGAGCTATTTTGAAAGATAGCAATTCGACATGATTGTGATGATAGAAAAGGAGTAAACAAAAGGGAACACACGGTACTAATGAAAAGTTCCACTTGGACTCCCTTCCGTCCTGCTGTTTGAATTTGTGATGTCCCACTTGTATTTTTCTATATTATCTCTTTCTTAACGTATTAATGTAAGTTATTGCTACTTTCATTATATATTTTAGTCTTCATACTAAAGATCATTTACATATCATGTTTACAGTATTGTATTAGAGCATTGTGAATTTGTCTGAACTTGTGTTCTTACTAATGAATTTTCTGCCTTAGTAAAGTTGATAGCTAAGCTGTGCTGCACCTCAATCAGAGCCACAAGAATGCACACAGTTCTTGGGGTGTCCACAGGACAGGTTCAGAGGCTTTGTCTATGGCCATTGGTCTGGGGAATAGCTGTGCTGCCTGAAGTTTCAGAATTGGTAGGAGAAGCAGTCCCTTGGCTGCCAAACAGGACACTAAGCTCAGGTCATACCTGAGTCCCAGCCACAGAGACCTGTGCAGTTTTGGTAGGGATGCCCCAGGTCTCCTCCAAGACTGGCACTGATGCAGGCCAAAACTTGAGTGTCCCCTTGGCATAGAGATCTCTCTACCTGATGATTTGCCAGGTCTGGAGACTCTATCTGATCTCTGGCCTGGGCATGGGGCCTTTGCTTTCTGCCTGGTATGGGACTTACTGCAATAGGCCTTACACAGCTCCAAAACTAAGTTCTGTGCTTGCTTTTGTCATGTACTTTCTAGCTCTTGCTCCCTGTCCTGCTGACCAAGGTTGGGGTATGCATCACTGAGGCAGTCCTTTTGCCACTGGGTCAACACAGTTGCAGTGGCTCAGTCCATGTTTATGGGTTTTTGACCAAACCATGTTATACCCATATGAGCCTGATGATGGGTTTTGAATTGGGGCCTGGACTTCATTTCTTCTTCCTCACCCAAGCGTGAAGCATCCCATGTTGCCTCATGATGGGGAATGGGTGAGTCCTCTCTTTCCTTCCTGCTTTCTTTAATGCATCTGTTTCTTACACTAAAAGCAAGCGTTTAGTTTCATAACTAGCTTCCTTGTGAAGATAGATTGGTACATGAATAGCATTTCAAACTGGTATGTCTGGGGAGACTAAGGCTAGTGAATCTGCTCAGCCACCGTCTTGCTTTGTTCCTCTCATGATTTTTATAGTTGTTCTTAGGACTTTAACAGTTATTATAGTTTGAATATGCCTTGTTTAAAATGCTTGGGACTAGAAGTATTTCAGATTGTGAAGTGTTTACATAGACTTTGCTGGTTGAGAATTTTTAATCTGAAAATTTAAAAGTTTTGAGTATTACATTGTTTTTTATGGAACATTTTAGATTTTTGGATTAGGGATATTCAACCCTGTAATAAAATGATAGTCTTTTAAAAACAATCTTACTGAAAGTAATGCAAGTGTCATAGCATGTTGCTTTTCTTATCCAGACAACTTGCCACTCCGTCTATCATACCAACTTAAAAATCAAATGTATAGTTGTACAGATTAAACTAAAGATGGGTGAGAAGGTCAGACTTAAATGACTTGCCAGAAGTCTGTCCGCCTATAGTAGATCTTGAATGAAATCTAGGTCCTCTAAAAGATAACTTGATTTCTTTCTTTGTCTGCATGGCATAGACATGTGATGGAGAAATATACAGAGCCCTTGCTCTCTCCATGAGTTACGTAGATGGCATAGAATGCACCAATAGACCACTCTTTTCAGTACAGTAGTACTACAACTGAGATCAGTCTTAGCCATTCCTGTGGGAATAAAACATTTTGTCATAGTGAAATCTGACCTTGAGAGATAAAGATACTATGTTTTATAAAGTACATAATCCTTAATTAAGGCTCCCCTACTTAGTATTTGAGTAATCAGAACTTTTTTTGTTTTAATTTATGGGCCAAGAATTTGTTATGTAGAGGATTATTTGTTCTACAAAAAGGTTCATCAAGAAAAATATGTTATTGCATATAACAGAAATCTGGCAAGAAAAATGGTGAAGACAATTTTTGTTATTAAGGGTTACAAAAATGCTTATTGTAAGGAAGTTTATTTGAAAGTTGTAGGTATCTATATATAAAATGGATTTCCTTGCAATATAATGATTACTTATTATATAAATTATTTCTGCATTACCAGAATGTAAGACTAGATGGGTTGTGCAGTCCTTTCCAAATTTACAATCCTAATACTATACTGAAGTGTGAAGTTAGAAAATTTCCTTAACATGTACTGTATTGAATTACTAGCCACAAAATGGCTAATAATCCAAGAACTGAAATAGAAGCAACAAATGCATAACTTTCATATAAAGTATAATTATCCACAAGATGGCAGCAAACATTTAACTATGTTCTGATTTATACTCTTAGGCCACAAAATTTTTGCAGTCTGTTGAAATTTTGCTCTTAGAATTATGTTTGTAATTTCAGATATTCAGTGACTGCAGTTTACCCTTTTCCTGCATTTATAATTTTATATGTAGTAAACTTTTAAGAAGCCCTGACTCAGTGTCTTACTTGAGAACATTTTGCCATGTTGAAGAGAAAGTGTTTCTAAAATATATATATGAAAAACATGTATAAAAGATATAGAATATCTGATTCTTTTCATCAGTTTTTGTCTTCCTATTGTGTATTTCTTGGTGCCCTACATTAGAGCTTAATTAAAGTTAAGTAGAACTGTTTTATTCTATACTATTTCATCATACCGATTTCTAAATGACTGAAGAAATAGAAATTTAAGGCTGAAAGAAAACGTGACCTTTTTATTATTGGTATTATTTTTAACATGAAACTAAAGGCAAGAGCAATGGCTAACTAGTATAAAGCTAAAACTAGAATCTGAGCGTTTTTATTCTTGGTCAGACCTTCTTGATAGGGTTTCTCTTCATAGATAAGATACCCGATATCCTTTTATTTCACAATGTAAAGATTAAAGTTTAATTTGTTGAAAATTATATCTCAGACTATTTGTCTCTTTTCAGCATGTAAACTTTAATTATGCAGTCTATATTCTGAAATTTATGTATTTCCTGAAGTCAGGTGGTGCCTTGTTGAGGTCATTAACAGATTTCTGACCTCTAATGTTACAAGTGTAATTTTATTAATAAATGAATTTAAGTAATGTTACTCTGTCCTTAATTTGGTGAGTTTAAAAGTGATTTCACAATGGCATGGGTTTGTTAGATCACAAATGTTTTGGATTTCAGATTTTGGAATATTTCCACATAGATAGTGAGATAAATTGAAGAAGGAACCTAGTTTAAGCACAAAATTTATATACACATTGTATACAGCCTGGAAGTAGTTTTATACAGTATTTTTTAGCATTTCTATCTTTTCACTGTGACTTGTTACATGAGGTCAAATGTGAACATTTCTAATTATGGTATCATGACTATTGAGAATGTTAGATTTTGTTTTAGAGATGTTCAGTCTGTAGTAAATTGTTAATAGATATGACTGTTATTAATACTGCTGCTTAATTTGGACAAATCAGAAGCTCTAAGTTAAAAACATGGTTACACAGTTAGAAGAAATCACTGAGACAATGATGAAGTTAAGGGAGGGCAGGACCCAGAATAGGTATTTTTCTTTAGCATTGAGTTTAGGAAAAGAAGGACAAGAAAAGATTTTGATGATTCACATATATGGATGGGCTCATTGTCTTACCATGTTAGCAATACTAGATAACTTTCTGTGATTTAAACCCATGAATAGGATTATAAAATCTAGCTGGGCTTGGCACACGCTTGTAATCCCAGCACTCGGGAGGCTGAGGCAGGAGGATCATCGTGAGTTCAAGACCAGCCTGGGCTACAAAGTGAGCTCAAGGCCTGCCTGAACTCCATAGGGAGACCCTGTTTCAAAAGGACCAAAAAAAAAAAAAATTATAAAATTTGTAATTGAGACTCAGAAAGTAGAAATTAATGTACCCCATTCAGATACACAGGAAAGATTAATTTCTGCTTCCTAATCTTCAATGTTGTCTTCAGCAGTTGTCTTAGGACATGTAAGTTTGGGAGAGATTAGAAGCTCTTGCCTTTCTAAAACTTCTTTAATGTTTGACTAACTTTGGATACATCGAATTCTTTTTAGAATTATATATTGTTATAAAAATGAGTTTTGGCTGTGCTATAAATTTTTATTTTAGAAATTTAGAGGACTAAAAGTAGATACAGTTTTTTCTTTTGGAATGGTGGAGGAAAGTTATTGCAAAAGAAAATAATAAAAAGAAGCCTAAGACAACTGAGGATAAGTTCTCCCGTTTGTTCTTTGCCTGTGACTTCCTTACGTACTTTCCTCTGTGTAGAGAGAGGTAAGGGACTATCATTGTTACGTGTTGGCACAAGCCATAGGTACTGTCATTTTAGCCATTAGTGAGCTGTCTAGATACTTACTCCTGCAGTCATTACCGACCTGGAGTCCTCTGGAATGTGAAAGTGCCTGTATCTGTCTTCCCCTTTCCTAAACTAGAAGTGATGTATTTGTCAATAAAGGAAAATGTGAACCCACGTGTTCCCTTTTTAAATAGTGATAGCTATGATAACAGTAGGAGAAACCAAGGATAAACTTGTTAACAAACTTTTCTTTAAGAGCAACTTTTAGGGGCCTTTAGTTATGAAGAGCTTTTTAATCAAAGTTGAGCATAGTGTAGTTTCATTATATACATTAATACACTTTACATGTAAATATTTTATTCAAAGAATAAATTTGTTAGCAGTATTTAGCTTTATGCTGCTAATTAGCCTCTATTACACTTATGCTGATATTACCCTCTGTTACATTGAAAAAAAATATTTGTACATAATAGAAAATAATAAAGGCATAGTGCAGTAAAATAAGTCTCATACCCCTGCCCTACTCTGCTAGTCTTGCTTTTCAGGCACATAACCTTTTAGATTTATCTTTCCAGAAATAGAAGCATAAGGTTTTTGAAAATGTACGTTTATTAAGTTTTTCCCTGGGCAGTTTTCTCTATAACACTATCATAAATGGGTGTTTTAGCCGACAGAATAGATTTATTTGATGTCAAAACAAATGTATCTTAATGTACATAAAATTGCCTTTGTATCTTAATGTACATAAAAATTTTTTACCAAATAGAATTTTCAACATGAATTTATTGATAAATAAAACTGAAATCAAAATTGAAAGTAAAATTAAGTTGGTGAAACTGAAGGTATAGCCACATCCCACTTTTTAGCCAGCAGTGGACTACCTGGATAGAAATATGGCCCTCAAGGATTATGTAGCCTAAAGTAGGTATAGTGCCTCACACCGGTAATCCCGGCTGCTTGGGAGACTGAGGCAGGAGGGTCACATGTTTGAAAGTTGTCTTGACAACTTGACCCAAACAAATGGAAAGGGGAACTGCAGGCAGAGGCGGAGCTCAGTGTTCACTGGTTTGACTAAGGCTGCCACCCGCCTGCCCGAGTTTGTGTAAGGATGCTGCGCACCGATGGGCCTGGGCGCGCCCGCCTGCTTAGCTTGTGGTGCCATGTTATAAAGTAGGAAATGTGGTCCCTCTATAATGAGATGTAGGCAGTTTTAATAATACAGAATCTAAACTGGGTGCATGTGTGTGTGTGAATGAGGATACACGGAAAGTCAGATTGAATCAGATTTCTGGCTGCTTTCTCATGGATTGACAATAGGTCTTTATTCAGTTATTTTGAAAATGATCAGATGGTTGATTAAAAACTATTAGAGGCCAGGCGTGGTGGTGCACGCCTGTAATCCCAGCACTCGGAGGCTGAGGCGGGAGGATCTTTGTGAGTTCTAGACCAGCCTGAGCTACAAAGTGAGCTCAAGGGCAGCCTGATCTACTGCACAGCAAGGCCCTGTCTCAAAAAAAGAGAAACTATTAGAACTTTATATGAGTTGAGTAAAGTAGCAAAATAAAATTTAGATAGTACCTGTCCATAGTTTTTCTTTATGCTACCAGTCACTAATTAGAAAGTATAGAAAATGAAATTTTCTTTTCCAATAAAATTTGATGTGAAATATGTAGGAGTAGCCTTCCAGAAAGAAGCACATGAATACTATTTTAAGAAAACTATGATACTGAGAGGTCTATAGTGCTCCTCAGTGAGAATACTGGCTAGTACAAAGATACTGATTCATCTTTATTTAATTTATAAATTTAGTGCTGTCTATAAAACCCTCTAGGGAAATTTTGGACTTGGAAAAATTTTGAACTTGAAAAGGGAGTGATACCTAAGAAAATTTAGGAAACAAGACTTCTATTGTGAGATGTTAAATCGTATGTTATCAATATTATTGTTTTAAAAATTGTAAGCGGACCAATGGAAAGCATAGATGACTTTGAAATGAGACTTTATTATATAATAAATTTAGAGCTTTCCCTGATATTACTAGTGCATGGTTCTAAGGCAATTGGTTTAAGTACTTAGAGAAAATTAGATGTCTATCCTAGTTTATCTCTATAAGATATAGATAAATACAAGAGTAAAATGCAAAAGGGTGAAGCTATTTTAGAAACTTATAGGAAATGTAGGTGATGTATTTTAGCTCTTCAAATAGGAAAGTACTTGTAAGCATAGAAGCTATATAAGAGAAGAAGAAGAAAATCTATATTTAGTAAACAAGATACCTGTATGTTAAAGCAATCAGGAACATAAAATTAGATGCAAAATAAAAAAATTGTTGAAATGTTGGCAAAGAATTGATCAATCGCTTTCTTTCTTAAAAACTTACTACTAAGAAATACTAGTATTCTAACAAAAATGGTCTAAGAATATGGATAATTCACAAAATTTTAAGAGGTGGGAAACATGGAAGAAATAATATCTTGCTAGTAATATAAAGAGAACAACATGTCAAATTTTTTTGTGAAACAAATTTCAACAGATTTTTTTTAATAATGGAAGCTACTGAGGTCTTTTTTTTAAAAGGAAGCTGCTTGAAGTAGGGTACATCTTTTCCTGTTCTGTTGGTGGAGGATGAACTGAATTGTATACGTGTTTGGGAAAGCAGTTAGGAGCTTTTAAAATATCCATACTCCACTTTTCTACATCTAATGTTCTAGCTTAGAGAATGGCATGATTAGAATTGTCAGATGTTCTCTAGGACTCATTTCTTTGAGTATTTAATGGCTTGAAAAAACAACATTGCTCTTTAAAAACATACAATGTAAAACTGAGTAGTGTGACTCCAATTTTGTTATAAGAAACTTTTTAGACCTCGGTATGGTGATGCACATCCCAACTTTGTGGGAGGCCGAGGCAGGAGGATCTCAAATCCCAGCTATCTGGACGACAAAATAAATTTGAGACTAATCTGGGCTATATAGCAGGTCCTTGTTTTAACCCCCCCATCAAAAAATAAAACAGCATTTTATATGTGTAGGAAAGTATAAGAAATAATACTGACATATAAATAATAATTTGTTATTTGTGATTTATATTTTGATTTAAATTTAACTTCAAAAAATAGTCATGTTACTTTTAAAAGATATAGTTGCAAGTGTTGTTTCTCAATTGTGATTAGATAAGAAGCATATAATGAATGGATCAATGGAAAAGAAGGTCTGGAGTATGCAGAATTTAATTTTTAAAAAAAAAATTTTTATTAGCATATGTTTGTGGTACAGAATGCTTACGTTCCTTGTGTGGAATTGGTACTTGTACATTCGTACCCTAATTTCCTTTTCTCATCTCCTTTCTGTCTCCTCTACCATCTTCCCTCCATCTTTTGATCTCCTTCCCATCTTAGAAGGATCTGTCTCCCTGCTTCTGTTTATTTATGTTTTGCTTTTTTATTTTTAATTGGAGATTCTCATATAAGAGAAATTGTGTGATATTTAAACTTGTGTGTCTGATTTGCATTCTCAAGTGTGTCTATCTTTATGACAGAGTAGTACTCCACTGTGTGTAAGAGCACGTATTCTTTATGTATTCCTCTGCTGGGGACATGGCAGCTGCTTCCAAAGATTAGAGAAGCTTTAGCAAACCAGGGTTATCTGTGTGACTCTTAATGGTGCAGACCCAAAGTAGGCATTTGTAATTAGAGTGTAATATTTAACATCTTATATTTGTAAAGAGGTTTAGTGTTTCATTGCATAGTACTCCTGTGTATTATTTTAGCCTTATGAGTAGTAGTATGGATTAGATATACCCGATATTTTATACATTTTACATATAAGAAAATGTTCAGAAAAACTTTTCCACAAAGTTGCATGAGATTCTATCTAGCCACAGAATGATAGTTGTGGAGGCGTAGTATTATACTGCCAGAGTAGTGAGGTAACTTACCAGTTCGGAGTCTAGATTTATAAATTTAAAGTGAAAATTGTTTGTAATAATATGCAGAAACATTCTGCCTTACTTGTTTGCTTCTAAACCCAAGAAACAATTTAAACAAGTAATATTTTACAGATTGATTACCTGGCTTTAAGGTTAATTTTGGTCATTGACTTATGGCATATGTTTTAAGTCTTTGGGAATGTGATATAATCTGTGGACCCTCGCATCAGAAAATTGCACTTTGTACATGATCACACAAGATTTTGCACTGATTTTTCCATTTTAACTGTAGGAGCCTCGTAATCACAAGTTCAGAACCTCTGAGTTAGAATCCTTCTAGATGCAAATTGAGGAAGAAAAGATGTAGAAGGAATTCTAGGTCTTAACCTGTGATTGTATTAAGGAAACGCTATTGTTGGCTTTGTAGCAGACCTTATACTTAAGCATTAAGACTGCTAAGTTTCAAAGGTGTTAACTTTGGAGTTGTTAGTAAGATTTTATATTGATGGCTATTTTCTTTGGCCTTGGTGTCCATGATCCTTGCAGCAAATTATTTACTTACTGAAGCTATCCTTAAATATCCTAGTGTATTTTAGAGTAGAAAGTATTTTAAGTGCATCACAACTCTTGAATAGCTTCATTTATAACCTCCCATACGTATGTGAATGTTTAAAGGCTTGATTTTAGAAGGTTATTTTTACTTATTTTTCAACAGGAAAATCTCATGTATACTGCTGATCCAGAATCCTTTGAAGTAAATACAAAAGATATGGATAGTACACTGAGTAGAGCATCTAGAGCAATAAAAAAGACTTCAAAAAAGGTGAGTTTTAGTGAAATTATTTGATGTATTTCTAAAATGTTTTTTCAAATTATGTTACCATATCGCTGTACCTGTAAAAGGACAGTCTTTACAACAATGCTGGTTTTGTTTGTAGGAAATGACCACCAAGGTTAATAGTTGTAGTTCAGTGGCTTCTTTGTCACAGTAACTGTACCTTACTGTCTCTCCCCTTACAGTGATAGTGAACGCCGCTGCATTAGAGTGTACTGTTGGTATTTGAGAGCTACATAGTCATCATTTTTCATCAGTGTACATAAATACTGTATTTTCCCGAAAATAAGATCTTGTCTTATATTAATTTTTGCTCCAAAAGATGCAATGATGTTTATTTTCAGGGGATGTCTTATTTTTTCATGTACAACAATCTACATGTATTCATGTACAAAAATCTGTATTCAAATGTGCTCAGGAGCACAGCATCTGCTTGGCAAGTGAAAGGTCCCTGAGTTTGATTCCTGGTACCAAAAACAAAGAATAATTCAGAAAACGTTTCTTCATTTTATACAAGTGCCTTGAGTGCATCTGTTATAACATACAACATATTGAATTAAGTATTAATATCAATAGTATTTATTCTATATTTAATTATATGTTAATATTTTATAATTCAATACATCTGTTATGTGTTGTGACTAATTGTGTCTGTCTGGTTGACAGTCTTAATGGGGGCTTATTTTGGGTGTAGGACTTTTTCATGTAGCATCTTGAAAAAAAAAATCACAACAGGGCTTATTTTTCAGTTAGGGGAAATATGATTCAGTTCAGAGACGTAGAATCTGTTCCTGACTCTGGAAATGATTCAGTCTTCACATGATGATTTCCTTATGTATCTCATGGAAGTTGTTGAGCACTACATAAATATGTTGGTGTAAGACTTTTTAAAGTAGAAGTGCACTTTAGCATTCCAGAGAAATCTGCAGCCACAATGGTTTTACACGTTTAGCTTTATTTCCTTTCCCTTTGAAAGGTGGGCTCTATACTATTTTCATATCTCCCATCATTTAACACGGTGACATAGAGCAGGAAAACAGGTCAAATGATGATTTAAAGGAACTCTCACTCTTCCGATAAGAACATTGACATTCTGGTGGTTTTGGATTAAGTATTTCACTAGACTATGGCAGAATCAGATGAGAACCTCGGTTTCTTGTCTCTCAGGGTGTTTTCCTTGTACCTTTTTTCCCACTGAACTTTAGTGCTTTCTAAGTGCAGGATAGAGTACTATGCAGTCTACAGTTATATTTTGTCACTGCTTTATGCTAAAGAAAATCTTGCCATGTACTATTTAAATAAAGTAGTATATTTGGCTTTCTTTATGCACATTCTTATTAGCCTAATTAAATTTGTCTAGGTTTAAATAATTGTATCCCTTTTTAATTTAGGTTACGAGAGCATTCTCTTTTTCCAAAACTCCAAAACGAGCCCTGCGGATGGCTCTCATGCCATCCCATAACTCAGTGGACGGAAGAAGCCCTCCCAGCAGTGATAAGCATGTCGTGAGTCGCCTTTCCAGCACATCCTCGTTAGCAGTAAGTGGTTTTGATTTAACAGACTTAAAGACTTTCTGGAGTTGGTATACAATTTAACTTTTTAAAAATAAAAATAAATATTAATATCTCCCATCTTTTAGGGGAGAGATATATCTCAACACATCTAGCCTTTTTTATTTACAAAAGCAACTGGTAAAACTTACTTAATGAACTTGAGACGTTCATTTGAAAGTAAGTTTACTGAGATTGAGATATGTTCTAAGGTACATAAGAAACATTTCAGTCTGGCTTATATACAAGTAGGACCAATAGCATAGCAGAGACTGAGTCTTAGTCCTCTTATTATTTCTTTGAGAGTAGAATATAATCTCTAAAATAGAGTTTTAGAGGAAGATGTGGATTCAAGTTTTCTATGTATATTTAAATATTTCCAAAACAACCTAAATTAAGTGTCAGCACTATTAGGTAAGGACAGGTCTACCATGTATCATTAAGTATATGATGATATACCTGTTAAGTAAATACTGACCTCTTAAAATCACATGTAATGTACAATGTGTTGAGACAATTTGAGTAAATGATTCAGAGTATAAAGTCGTCAAAGCTTTGCTGTTTACTAAATGTGACTTTTGGCAAGATATTAAAGGTCTCTGTTTCACTTTCACTGTCTATAAAATGAACCTAAAATAATAGTAAGGATTAAATGGGTTAATATGTTACATATACTTAGGGCAATATCTGGCACTTTGTGGTGTTCTAGTGTTTAATAGATACTTTATATAGACTATTATATAAAATTTGTACAGGCAAGGGACATAATATTTAATAAATGTTACTTTTAGAAAGTCAAAATTTATGGCTGGGGATATAGCTTAGTGGCATATGCGCCTGACTGGCAGGTGCAAAGTCATGAATTTGATCCCTGGTACCAACAAACAAACAAACAAATAAAAAAAACCCAAAATTTTAGTTGCACATCAAAGAATTATGACTATGTGTATGAGTATATTTATACAGATTTGAAACAAAGTTAGACAAGTTGTACTTAGATGATTAAATAATATACACAAAGTGATTTGCTCAGCTGAAATTGAGAAACAACAGTACATTTAGGGATTAGTTTGTTAGATTTTACAGTCTCTTGAGGCCAGATTTTATTTATGTGCATCTTGTGCATATAATAACTGTTGTAAACACTGTCTTGCAAATGAAGGTAAATAGATTTTATAGAAAAGTTTTAGAAAATTATTATTATTTATATCACTTTTGTATAGACATTATACATTAGTATCTAAAATATTTTGAAGACATTCATGTCTTGTTCTCATTTGCTTATTTCTGTCCTAACAGATTACCCAGTCTGTTTCAACAACCCATAAAATTGGATTTATTAAACATATTTATGTTCAGTCTCAACTCTACTGGTGGGCACACTCAGTAGTTTTTCAAATATAACTAGAAGGAAGTAATTGATTTTTCAAATTTCAAAAAAAGTTCTCAAATTATCTTTGACTTTTCTGAAGAACTAGGAGATACAGTATGCCAAGCAATCATGGAAATAAGCCTTGTGAAGATTAACATGTGCTTGCTAACTATTTCAAATTTGCATTGGTGAATAAAAAGAAAGTATTTCTCACTGAGTCCCTTATTGGGTGTGGCGGGGGGGACTTTTGGGTTCACAACTTTATTACTGTTTTGGAGCCACAATAGTTTAGATTTGTTTAATAGAGTTTCTTTGTGTATTGCCAAATAAAAGTATTTTTCCAGGAGAATTTTCTCTTAAGCCTAGAAAATAGTAAGTTCCATTAGAAATTTTCTTAGGAAAATGATGATTTAAAGCAGTTGTTATGAAAAGTAGATTTATATACCAAATATTCTTAATCTTAGATTTATGAAATTTTTATAAAACATAATTTTAATATGGCAAATAATAAAAGTTCCACTGAGGAAAACTTAAACTTTTTATCTGCTTAAATTATTCTTGTGTTATCACTTGAATGGTAATACTTAAACAATTATCTCTTTAAAAAACACCAATTATCTCATTAATTCTATCAGTCCCTGTCTCTGTAACACGAGGATTCTTTTCTTTCCTTTGAGATGGATCTCCCTCAGTTGCATAGGCCAGCTTCAAACATAAGATCCAGTACCACACTCACAGGGTCTTGGCTCTGTTATTAGTTTCCGTCCTCCTTGATAATAACTTACAACCACCTCCTTGGTGGGCTTTAAGTTTAGTTACAGTTAGCCATTCATGTAGGTTAAAATAAAGCAGTAGTCTGTAATTTTCTTTTATGTTACCTCTGGGGTTTTTAAATTCTTGTGCATATTTGTTATAGTTACAAGTTCTGATGTTTAACTTTGACCTCTAAAATATGAAGGTTAGATAGTTTAGTAGTTTAGTTATTTAATAATCAGTATTGAGCAATGGTTTTGCACAATTTTCATATGGAGTAAATTTTATATACATGTGTATATTACATATATAGTTTTATATGTAAACACATCTGGACATATTTACAGGATTTGCATGTAGGATACACTCTTTGGAAGTAAGTGACTTAATTTTGGAAAATTATAATTTTACCCTTCCTACCTTGGCCTTATGAATTTTAAGCCATTGTTATTAATAATTTTTTTACCTCAAAAACTTGTTTACCCAGTTATAATTTTTTCTTTTATTATCTATAACACTGAACCATTAGTATCTCACAGGATGTACTTAGGCTACTAAGCTAATATCTGTTCTCGATGAGTTTGTCTCTAGTTAACTATAGTATTCATTTACTTTTTGTTTCAGAATGCTAAAATCATTTATGTTTTATCCCAGTTCTCTTCTAATTTTCAGTTTCTTCCATTTAACGTGTTTAAAATTGTCAGATATCTTCTAATTGTTAATGATAATTTGTAAAATGTAAAAGTGACAGGCATGATACTGAACTATATGTTACAATTTTTTAAAATTAAACTTTACAATATTTATCTTCTCTTTACAGGGTATCCCATCTCCTTCCCTTGTCAGCCTTCCTTCCTTCTTTGAAAGACGAAGTCAGACTTTAAGTAGATCGACAACTCATTTGATATAACACTTAAATTACAGAAATTTGTGCTTGAATAAGAAACTGGAATTAAAGGTTCTTATAATAGTACTTGGTGAAAGTGGAAAAGAAGATAGGTAACACTAAACTATGCCACTTGATTTTATTTCTTGAAAGACTAAGGTTTACCTCTTACATTGTTCAAGTTATTTTGTGTAAAAGTTATATTGATTTTTGATGTAATTTATCTCTTTGCTTATATCTCTCCTCTGAAGACCAGAATTTAAGTTATTCATGTACCAGTAGCTTTGTAATCCATTATATAGTAAATAAATTTTATTGGTGAGTGCCAATCCCTACTGTCAAATCTGTTTATATGATATTCATGAATGAATTTATAGAAGTATATGTTGTGTGTCTCAATTTGTGCAGAGATTAAATGATATTACAATAATTACCAGAAAAAAATCTGCATATTTTTCTGATTAAACAGTAGGGCACTGTTTCACCTGTACCTTTTGATATACTTAACTGTTTTTGGATGTTTATTTTCTTTTCAAATATTTTCAAGATCTTGAATGTGGATTTCAAAAGATCTGCCTTTATTAATAATTATGGAGAAGATTGATTCAAAATAATTCTGCAAATTGAGAAAAGGAAAGAAAGCTTAAAAAACATTGTATGTATCGCAAAAGCAAGCTATAGGTATAAACGGATAATATAGTTCTGGTGATTTTAGCCACTAGCAAATTTTGATTTAGTTGGATATCGTATTGAATTTTACTTCAAAGAATAGAACCGTGGAAGGAAGAATTATGGTAAAGATTGTTTATACTCTTTACAAGGTTGCCATCAGCTTTGATAATTTGCTGTGAAAAGCATAGCTATGTGTATGGTCAGCTTTATATTTTGGTTTATAATTAGGTGTAAAATTGAACACCTTCTTGTGTAAAATATTCTTCAGAATCTAATGTTGTCTTTCAGTTTTCTTTATAGTCGGTAATACAAAAATAAGTTCTTATGAATAAATACATTTTTATTTCCTACTGTTTAGGGAGGACTGCAAAAGTCTCACTGTTACTTCACAAGTTTCAATTATCAGCTTTAATGGCTTAACTGACTGTAGATTTTTTACTGTTCCATATATGTGCCAGTTCACAGTAATTGATTCTTTCTGCTGTATTTTAAAAGTAGTTATATTAATAAGAATTTTGTAAATAAACAACTTCAAACCAATTGTATTTTGTGTTGTCCTATATAATCCCTTCAAACAAATTTAAGTTGATGAGAACACCTTGTCCGCCTCCATGCTGCTTTGTATTTAGCATGCTCACTTACTTATTCCTTCCCCCGTTCATAGTTTTGAGCATTTATATGTTCATATGCATTTTTCTGGCAGAAAGCAATAACCTTTATCCTTTCATCGTGGAAGGATGAATTTCCACCAGAGGGTAGGGTTTTTCAGAAACAAGAAATGACATGATTTACAGTATGAAGCTAGAAAAGTGTTGAGTGTTCACTGGCAAGATATATCTGGTGGTTAATTTTAACTTTAAATTTCCTCACTGTCTATTTGCATGTATGTTTCTTCATATGTTGAGACTTGTGGCTGCTAAATAAAAGCTATTTCTTCTCCATTGAGAATATCATACATTGTTTCATGAGCTCATGTATATGAGCCTTTCAAATTGCTTCAAGATTTTTATCCCATCAGATACTATTCTTCCCAGAATACAAAGGTGGTTTTGTGTCAAGAAATGTATTAATTGATAAGAGTTATGTTACAACTTAAAGGAGAATGGCATATGATTTATCAATAAGTTCCAAAAGTTTGATTAGTAAAACTTAGGCACTACTCTTAATAAAACTCTAAGGACTTTTGCAATAGGACTAAGTAACAACATTCAAATTGGATGTCCTAATCAAAACATCGAGCATTTTTGTGTGAAATAATAATAATTTTAATTTATAACTAAGAATAAGAACAGTGTGGAAACATTGAGGTATGACAAATTGAGAAATCAAAGCCGAAGTGGTTAGTTTAGACTGATACTGAAAGCAGAAGGGATGAAGGGATTTAAAACCAAAACGTAGGCCAGTGGCTGTTAGATGGTACCTTGGAATTGTGGGATGTAATGGAAATGGTGCTTTGCGGCTACAGATTATATTTGTGGTTATAAATTATACACTGTGTAGATCTTAAAATGTAAAAAAAAAGTGACCTGTTAAAAATAGCCGAGGGCATATGAGAGTCTTTAAAAATAAAAGCTGGTTGAAGATAAAATAGGAAATGAAGCATTAGACAGACGAAGCAAATAGAATCTGTACTCCAAGAAGTGAAATATGAATTGATCAAAAAGACACTTTAATATATTTATAGGGAAAAGCTCATACTAAATAATATAAAAGGCTTGAGTTGAGAAAGAACTTATATTGAGTTTTTTAGAAATAAAAAGCTGAGAACATTTGAGAAAATTATCTGGGTCTCATAGGCAGAGTTGAAAAGTACTAAACCGTGTTTTAAGAGATATAAAAAAATGGAATGTTGTCCAGTCTCTAAAAGAAGATACTTGGAGAGAAAAATTAGAGTAATGAGAGTAGAAAATGATATTTGAAGAAATAATTGCTTAATTTCTAAATGATAGGAAAATATGAAACTTAAAATTAGGCATACCCATCATCTGCAGGGCAGTATCAATTAAAAGCCCTCGCTGAGAAAACCTTATAACAAAGTCTGGGGGAAAATAGAGTCCAGCGTGTTCATGAATAGATTTAATATCAAACGTGTACTTTTCTTCAAATTAATGTATATGTAAGTCCAAACAAAAGCTTATTGTATTTTGTGTGAAATTCAATACAAAAAAGTTTTTATGAACAAGATTTTTAAAAGTCAGCAACTGGGAGAAAAATACATAAAACAAAGAATTTGTATTTAGAGGGAGGACTCAATCTCCAAAAGACAACAGAAAAATCACTATAAGATACAGTTTATACAAACTGCAAATTGAGCTTTACAAACATAGGGAGGTCAACTATTACAATTACACTAACACAGCATTTGAAAGACATGATTAGAAGAAATTGCATTCTTAATATTTCTGATGAAGCTGTGGGAAAAAGTATTCATATTTCTAGTATTAATATAAAATTACCTCTATGGAGGGAAGTTTATTAATACCTACCAAACTTACATATAGTTGTACTTTGCCGTATGTACTAATTTTTTTCCCCAAAACTCTGCTGATGAGAATACAATGACCCAAGTGTACGTAAAGCTTCACTGCCACATCTCTGTAGCAAAACACTAATGTTTGCTAATAGCAGATGGGTGTGTAGGAATCCACCCATACAATGAAGTACTTTGCAGTTGTGAAAGCAAATATATGTATATATAGTGTTTATGTTACATACGTATGTATGTCTAGAGAGATTTCCATGATGTATTTTGATGTAGAGTAGTGATTACTGTATGCCTTGTGTTTTAGAAAGGAAAATTTGTATTACATGTGGTACTATCAGATTTGAAGATGAGCCCTTTGTAAGACCTGAAGATACTTGAACTAATTCAGCGGACTGAATCATACACTTGCCCTTTAGCAAAGATAAAATTTGCCTGCTACGTATGTTTGAGGAAAACCCCAAGGAAATGGAAACTTGTTCCAGGAGGTCAAGGAAAAGCATATACAGAACGGAAGAAATGTGAATGGGTGTTGATAGAACTAGGGAGAAAGAGTCAAAATGGTTCATGTGAAAGGTTCTGGAATCTTTGAGTTGCAATACACTATTTTGCCTTACTTGGAGAGGCCATCTTTGAGATGGTGTTTTATTTTGAGGCTTAGGCATCAAAGAAACGTCACCACTGAATATTTTCTTAGAAGTTGCATTATACTTTTTGTGATTCTTAAAAATTATAAAAAGTTACAGAATCATTGTGAGAAAAAGGAGTGTATGAACAGGTTTGTAGATGAGAAAATACCTGGGGCCTCCTTAGGTCTTTAGCTAATCCTGACTAGAAAGAGTTAAAGCAAACTCCTAGAGAGATTCCCTTCGGAAGCAAGTCAAAGATGGGTAGGAAAGAAAACATTAAAACCCCCACGAAGACACCAATGGCTCTGAGACTTGCACTGAGCCCCGACAAAGAGCTGACAGACAGGACACGGGGAGGTGCACAAAACCTAAGCCACCTCCTCCTCCAAAAAAATATGGGGGGAGGGCGCTGACCTTTAAGGCAGTATGTACTCACACCTGTGCACTGACATATACATGTGCACATGTGCATTCACTCTACAGTCACTGTATTACTCTAGGGTCATTGTAGAGTACAATAGATACCCACATGCCCCCTTGCTAATTCTAAAATAACCAAGAATGAGGCACCTCCTTACCAACTAACCACCTGCCCCAAAAATAAAGCCTTAAAAGGTAGGTCAAAGACAGTAAACAAACAGAAGAATGCTGCACATAGACCACCAGAAGAAATGTCAGGCAGAGCGCCCAGAAGCCAATTCAGGTATGGCAAGTTCCAGGTGGAGGGGAAAGCGTCACTCACCAGTCCCTGCTGTAAAAACGGCTGAGAACAAAGGGCCCAGGGGTCCTCCATCTTTCCAGAGCCCCCTGCCCTGATTCTTATCAGAGAAGTTACTTACCTTCTTTCTCCTTTCTCCTCTTTACAGATAAAGTGTCTTCATTAAACTTTGTCCCTCTAATTTATTACTGGGGCTGAGCTCCCATCTTGGTGGACTGCCTGGACAACAGAACAGTGATGCTTGTCCCCCAGATTCAACGGGGTGTACCGGAGGAGAATGCAGCTTTGCTGTAGAAAATTCTATGATATCAAATAGCTGCTTCCATTGACCAAACGTGTGTTTGTAAATGTCTTAAGTTTTGGCCCAAGTAGAGCCTAGAAAGATGTCGTAATGATCTAGCTAATAATTGTGTACCCTGGAATGTGTACTCCACAAAATAACTTCATCTTTGCTAAGACAAGGAACATCCTTATAAAAGCTTTGGTTAGGTACATAAGGTTCTAATGTGAATAATCCTTACTTTTGCCCATGAAGGAGAGCACAGTTTGCAGCTAACTAGTTTTTATTAGTGTATTTTCTGCTTGTAAAATCTGTGGAGTTCAAAATCTTTATTTTGTCTTCTCTTCATTTAGACCACTCTGTGTTTTTGTAAGTATAATGCTTTCAAAATCCTTGTGAATTCATGTCACATAATTCACTCCATTTAAACAAGAAATCTTTCACGTCTTACATTCCTGTCTGCTGTTGACATGGCTAAATCACAAGTCTAATCTCTTAATAGAAATTTTGGAAGGCTTAGCAGATCCAGACCCTCTGTGTTGGTTGTTGGTTGTTGATTATGGTTATGGGTTAGGTCTAAGTGACTCCTGTCTTAGTTCCTTTCCTCCCGTTGCTGAGACGAGATACCTGACACGCAAAGTTAAAGGGGGAAAGGTTTATTTAGCTCACAGTTTGTAGAGGCTACAGGGACTGGCTCCAAGGCAGGGTGGCACAGCAGACAGGCACTGCAGAGGAGAAACAGTGCATGGTGGGAAGAAGGTAGCAAAGGCAACAAGGGAAGAGCACATCTCTTTCTATCTCTAAGGCTACTCAGGGAGGGTGGCACTCACCCCATTAATCCTGGTGCCCTTGCGCCTAGGACTGCACTATGAATCAATCCCAGTGCCACACATTCTAGATCCAGCCACCTCTGACTGCATGAGGCTTTGCGGGGGGACATCTATACACAAGCCATAACCACCCCAAAGCCTCAGGTGTTAGGAAGGTGATTAGGTTACGGGGCATTATAGCTGGCTTGCTGTTAGCTGTTAGGAAGTGGGTCTAGTCAGAAGAGACCATCACCATGGGCATGACCTGGAAGGGGTGCCTCCCTTGCAGGCTCCTCCTCTGCTCTCTGCTTCCCGAGCACCACGTGTAAACAGCTTTCCTCTGTCAGACCCTTTCATCATGCCTGCCTTCCTTGCAGCTGGTCAACTAAAGACTGAAAGCATGAGCCACAATAAACCTTATCTCCATTAAGTAGGTGTGGCATATTTTATTCCAGTGATGAGCAAAGTGACTATGACAGTTGTATTAGGGTTTTCCAGGCAAAGATGGGTATGTGGGTCTGTCTGAGTGTGAAGGCTGGAAAGGAGGGGAGCTGACGAGATGCAGGAATTTCTGGCCCTGGAGGGTCAGATTGGGTCCTCTCAGTCTGCTGATTGAAACAGTAACCTTTTCATCCCTTATCAACTTGGTACCCAAATGTACCATAAACTATACTTGATCTCAAAAACAATAAGGGACAGAGATAAGCTTAGAATTCTAACACAATAAAACTTACCCTGCATAGAACTGAAAAGGCACTAACTCATTACTTCCCCACAAGAGTTAAAGTACTTGAGTGATGTTATGTTTCTGATATGTAACTTAAAT
Source organism: Dinomys branickii (assembly GCA_004027595.1). Taxonomy (NCBI): domain Eukaryota; kingdom Metazoa; phylum Chordata; class Mammalia; order Rodentia; family Dinomyidae; genus Dinomys; species Dinomys branickii. The sequence continues at coordinate 42,295 of PVLD010015746.1, forward strand.
ATGAGGATATAAATTGAAATATTTAAATAATATAAAAATATGTTAGCTTTGTTTTATTCTAACAAAATACCTCAGATAAAAACATAAAGAGAGTTTTAAAAATTTTGTTTTTGCTATTCAGGGAATCACACACAAGGCCTTGCACATTGCTAGGCAGGCACTCTAGCCCTGAGCTATGTCTTCTGCATGAAAAGGACTTTGTGGGGTCTTTGGTTTGTGGACAAACCCCCTCTGGAGATGGAGAGGCCACTTCCTTATGTTGTGCAGGTCACTTTGGGAGGTGGGAAGGCCCATTCCTCTGAGTTTGGGGAACTTTCTTCCACCGGCAAAGAAAACATTGGAATGAAGGGACTCAGTGTTCCTAGTTTCATCAGGGCCTTCCCACATGACTCCATCCGAGCTTGTAGGACCCCTTCTTTCTCAAGCAATGCCCTAACTTTGACAATACACACTCTGACTTCTGGGACTTCAAATTGCATTGTAATCCATCCAGACATAGGATGAAGTCCCGTGTTTGATTTTCAATGTTTTCAGTCTATTGCTACTGGAAATAGGTTTTTTTTTTTTTTTTCCTTCAGTGCACATCCAGAAACTCCTAGGTTGTGGAGGACATTCTTTAGTTACTTTTTCAATATATTGTCTCAGGTCTGACTAAGCCATGATTGTTCGGTTCTGGAGGAAATCTAGCAAAAGCATTGGCAAAAGTTTGCAGAACCTGTGTTCTTGTGGAAAGGCACAAGGACAACACTAAACGCTTTGATGAGATATGCCCGAAGGAATGATAACTTGCTGGCTAACTAGTCAAGTCTTATTTATGTGATAATTGAGTTGTACTGTCTTTGCTAAAACTGTTGATATCCTCCCATTTGCCCAGCTGCTTTTTTGTAGACAATTTAGACATTCCCATGATTCCCTCCCTATCATGATTCTTACTTCTGAGTTATCACTAGTAGAGTCATTAACATCCATAGTTTTAATACCAATTTCCTTATGGTAATCTAGGCTTTTTTCTTTTCAATGTATTTTTTGCTTATTTCTAAACTAACAAAATTATATGAATTTATGTTGTATAGTGTGATGCTTTGAAATATGTGTAAATTGCAAAATGACTTAAGCAATTAAATATGCATTATCTCATAATCCATTTATATAATTTTCTTTACAATGATAACCTCTTCTTGCTGATAATTCCATAGCCACTTCTCCATTTTAAAGTATTTGTTATAACAACACCCTGCACCTGATGCAAAAATCTGTATTAGTTTTCTATTGGTGCTGTAACAATTTATCACAAGTGAAGTGGCTAAAACACAGATTTATTCTGTTGGGACATCAGAAGCCCAGTATAGTCTGCCCCAGTGTCAGTAGGGCTAGTTCCTTCAAGACATTCTAGGGAGGAAAGTGTTCTTTGTCTTCTGTAGATTTTCAAGTGTACTGATATTCTTTTGCCTGTGAATGTTTCTCTTCAATCTCTACTTCTGCCATCACATCACCATTTCCTCTAGAAAAATCTACTGCCTCTTCCTTCTAAGCAAACTCATGATTACATCTGACCCATTTATAATCTAGGATAGTCTCTTATCTCAAGATATATGACTTAGTCACATCTCCAAAGTCCCTTTGACCACCTAACATATGCATAGAGTTCTGGGATTTGGAGGTCAGCAATGATAGGTGGTGGGCAGAGAATCACAATGACCTGGAATTTGGCCAGGGTGACAGGTGACAGAGGCATGGGTCATCATCAGTAGTCCAGTGATGATTGTTCATTTTGTAGCAAGATTCCAAAAGCAGCAAATAATTTTCAAATCCTTGCTTCTGTTAGTTTTGCTATTATCTCATTGGCTGAAACATATTGCATAGACAAAGTCAGTGTATATGCTGCTTCTCAGAGGTATGGATGCAGGAAGGTGTGAGCAAATTCAGACTCATTGCTATAGTGAATACTAAGATTCCTGTATCCACAATTCTAAGAAAACATAATTTAATGACATATGGAGTAGAAAGCTTAAACATTCCTATCAACACTAAAGGAATGAAATCTGTATTTAAAACAATCTAGACAGAAATCACCACTCCAAATGTCTTCACTGGTTCTTAGTTACTTGTTGCTAAGACAAAATACTTGCCATCCACAGTTAGAAGAGGAAAGGTTTACTGTAGCTACAGTTTGTAGAGGTTTTAGTTCATAGTTGGCTGTCTAAGGCAGGGCGGCGTGGCAGAGGGGCATTACAGAGAAGAAACAGTGCATGGCAGGCCCAAGTCAGCAAAGCAGCAACATAATGAAGCAGCAAGCAACACCCGCAGTCCTCTTTCTGTCTTTCATATTTTAGCCAAGCTACATGCCCAGAGGAAGGGTTGCACTCACATCCAGGTTGCGCCTTCCCCTTATTCACACCCAGAATTACACCAGTTAAACCAATCAGTGGATTGATTTAGTAATCACACACCCTTAATCCCAGCATCACACACTCTAAATCCAGCCATCTCTGAAAAGCCCCATTTCTGACTCCATGAAGCTTTGTGGGAGTAACAGAAACAGGCCATAACACTGAGTAAATTTATCTAGTGTTTAAGGATAAATTCATACCACTTTTATCTAAATTTGTATGGAGTAAGATAAAATACAATTTACAGATAATTTGTTAGATTAAGTTGGATCACAAAATTGATATACACCTCAGGAACAGAAAAGCTTATATAAATATTTTAGTACTAACTGTATTGAAGCATCATGAGAATAATTGGTCTCTACAATTATAAGAGATGCTCAGAGTGCCGGCCATCAGCTCCTTGATGTTTATTAGTAAGGCGGACTACTGCTTGGGACACCTTGGCCATTGAAATTGCTGCACATGCATTTTCAGTGGCTTCTGTAAGTGCTGGTGGTGTAGTAGGTTTTCTGTGATATACAACATCTTCCTTCTAGGGTCTCCCATACAAGGGTAACATCATCTGTTGAAAAAACATCATGCTGTTTTTCTTTTCCTGAACTGTGTATACTTTTTTGGCAGACTCTGTAGTTACCAGACACAAACAAGTAGTAAATATTTTTTATAAAAAAAAAAAAGAGAAAAGAAGGAAGGTCAAAAGTGATAGGAATATATAGCTAAGATAATTGCACTACTAATTTCTATTAGTTCATTGAAAGAACTGTTAGTGCTTACATTGTTTGATCAGTTCTGCATGCCTGTACCTAGTAATCAGAGCAACTACTTTGAAGATAACAATATGCAATATAATAACCATTGTTAATTTCCTATCGTCTTTTTTGAAATTCTGTATCATTTTCATTGGGTCTTTTTGTCTCTCTCTCTTTTTTGTCTCTTAAAAAAAAGTTCCACCTTATGCATAATGCTGGGAGAATATTATATGACACACGGACCACAGTGGCTCAGCATCTGAAGGGACATCTCTTTCTTTAGGAGACAAGAATTCTCTGATTGTACAAGTGTAAATTGTATAATTATTTTACAAACACTTGGTCATTAATCAAAAATGTTTGAAGTATGCATACCTAAAAGCCTAACCATTGTAAGCAGAGATATTTATTCCAGAGAATGTTACATGGACGAATGCTGGGATTCAAAATGGCAGAGCTACATTATACACAATAACTTGAAACTGGAGAAGCAGAAATTTATTATTCACATTAGGATGGATTAATGTACTCATAATTAAGCACTGAATGAATTCTGGTAAGCATCCAGTCACTGGATAAATCTTGAAAATGTTTCATAAAGGAAGACAGATACAAATTGATAAATACTATGTGATTCTGCTTACATATGGTTTAAATTTTGGTAAAGTAACACTTTATTGTGTGAGGCTGCAGAGTTCTGCAGTATAAGTTTAAAAGATAACAAGAAAGCGGTTGTCATAAGAGTGAAGGTGTGCAGCCTCCATGGGGCGAGGAGGGGACCCCGGCTGCCGGTCATGCTCTGTTTCTTAACATCAGTGGTGAGTTACATGGTTCATCATAGCTTGCTGTTTCATTTAGTTAATTATTTGAGAAGGTTTGAGAAGGTCTTTAACACTGACAAAATTCTGGCAATACAGAGATAGAAATGGAGGAAGGTGAAATAAATAACATTAGATATGATGTCTCACAACTGATAAATATGATATTTTGAACAATTTTCTGCGAGTAAATTTGAAAACTTGTTAAAAATAATTTTTAAGAAAATACAGAAAAGCAAAACTAGGCTTAATTAGCAAAACCCAATTAGTTTGTAATTTTTAAAAAATGGGTTCCAAAGTTAAAATTTGTTCATCTTACAAAGAAAACTACCTACATCATTTTAGGGCAATTAACCCCCAAATTCAAGCAAGTTTCTGGGAGCTGAACTTGCTCTTTCTCTCACTGTTGTCTGTGCCCTTTTGTGGTGCTCCCTGAAACTACTGCCACGTCCCTCCCTCGGAAAAGTCTGCCTGACCATTTCATTTTTTTTTTTTTTTTGGCGGTACTGGGGATTGAACTCAGGACCCTGCGCTTGCTAGGCAGGCGCTTATTCCACTGAGCTATATCCCCAGCCCAGCCTGACCATTTTAAAAAAGTGAAAAAAAAATAGATTTCTGTATTCTTAAACACAGTAAGAGAATAGAAGAGAAGATGTTTTTCTTTTCTTAATGAGTTTAACATTTCCTTAGTAGCAAACCAAATGGAAACTAAGCATGAAAGTTACAGATTAATATGCCAAGATTACAAATGGAAAAAGTTTTGTGCTGAATAATAGTAAACTGAATCTAGCATTGTGCAACAATTATGCATTACTATTAACTGAACACAAGATTGCATTCCCAGGAATGTAAGGTTGGTATAACAATACAAAATCAGTATAATTAATCTCATTAACAGACCCAGGAGGACTGGGGGAAGATGGCGACCAGGTGAGCAGCAAGGGAGCGAGCCTCTTTGATAAACACCACCAGCTCGAGACAGACTTGGCGAGCGTGAATACCGGGACCTCAGCTGGGAAGTTTAAACTGGGCGTATTTCTCTGAGATGCCAGGGGAGATGTGGTAGGGCGGACCAGGCTGCCGGGGCGAGACGTGGAAAAGTCCCAGACGCTGGGAGCCGGGGACGATCCCCGCGGGGAAGAAGCTAGGCTCGGTCCAAGCGCAGTGGGAGCGCGGCCGCCTCGGCCCCCC
>PVLD010015747.1:0-47441 GCA_004027595.1 Dinomys branickii
ACTATTTTTTATGATAATTGGTGTCTGTTTGTCAATATGTTTTTGTACTTTTATGTTTCTAAAATTAAAAAAAATAAACAAATAAAAATAAAAATAAAAAATAAAAAATAAAAAAAAATAAAAAAAAAAGAGAGAGTTCAAGGAGCCATCCAGGGAGGAGAACCAAGAGGCAGGAGGGGAGGTGGGGGAGAGTTCAGACTAGATCTACAAAAGCAGGCTTCACCACCTACCCTGTGGTCTGGCCTGAGGCAAAGAGGTCAAGACACAAGTTTCCAAATCCTCCACCAGCTCATGGGCTGAAAGAAGACCTGCCTTCCCCGAGAGAGAGCCAGGCCTGGGAGGAGGCAGCTTGTGGGCAGAGCAGTGCCGAGTAAAGGACTGAGTATGGGTATGAAAGAACCATGTCCATCCCATTGGCCGGAAGTTACAGTCACATTGACCGGGAAGTTCTCTGGTCATTAAGCAGGATCCTGGGGTCTAGGTGGTTTCGTGCAGCCCCAGTGCTAGACACAGAGAGGAACGTCAGGGGGTGCTGCCTCTTCCAAAGTTGTGGAGTCACTTGGGGCAGCTGTCACATCAGCTGGGGGCCTCCTCTCAGTTAAGCTTGGCAGTGCCCATTGTTCCCGGAGGCTGGAGTCCCCTGGAGCTCTGAGGAAACCACAGCCCTCAGAGAAGACTGCTTTTCACAAAACAAGTACCCCTGGAGCTCTGTTCATTCACCCATCAACCCTCAGGAGCCCCTCCTTCTGCGCCAGGCTGCCCGGTCCTCTGCACTCCAGTGAAAGCAGACCCGGCTCGCCTGTGAGGGCTCCATACCTGCCCCGCTGCTGCTCCCACCATACCAGCACCAACCCTGAGCAGGGCACAGAGCCTGATTCTCTCTGCTTGGCTTTTGGTGGGTACACAGTTTACAGAACACACTGTTATTAAACTGTTCAAGGAATTATTTACATCATTCATTTATGCAACAAACATCATGCATAGTGCATGTCCCGTCCTGGGTTGAGGACACAGAGGTGATACGCTCCGATCCTTCCCTCAAGGATGTCGTAAGGGTTATGGAGGAGGCCAAAGACTGCAACCCCGTGGGGTGCACGCCCCCACAGGGCACCTATGTGGCTTGTGGAGCACAGGAACGGTGTCACCCTGGCCACTGCATGCTTGGTTCTACCTCCTTGATGCAGCCAACACACAGACTGCAGTCAGTGCAGCCTGGTCTGACTTTTCAGGCCTGCAGAGCCCAGATCTAGCCAAGCAGAACTTGTCTCTTAACCGTGTCCTCTCCTGTTGTCAATCTGTCTTCACACCAGTAGTCCCTCTGCCCGGAATATACCTTCTCTCCTTACTTCTTTTCCTGATGTTGGAGTCCTGGGGCTCCTCTGGACAGGAAATCTGGTGATGTGGGCTGACTCATACCTTTTGTAGTTGCATGTAAGGCAAGAGCTCTACCACTAAGCCACACCCCCAGCCCTGCAGTTGCTTCTCACTAAATCTCCCTGGGTCTCAGTGCTTCACCTAGTAAGTGTGTGGGCGGGGGCGCGCGGGGGCGGGGGGGGCAGAACCACAGTACTGTGGAAAGATCGAAGGAAAGCTTGAGGAATCCTGGAACATGGTGATGGCTGGATGGTGCAGTAGGTGCCCAGAGAAACAGTAGCTAAGTCAGAGTGTTTGCAGCAGCCCCCCCCCCACACCTAGTACTTTACTTAGTGAATATCTGAGTGCTTACTCTGCTCCAAGTACTGGCTAGATGGGAAGGGTGGCTTCTGTTGCACAAACCCTGTAACATTTGCCTCTTTACAAATAAGCCAACGCTTCACCCTCACTCATCCTGGGTACGGAATGGCCCTGCGTCCTGTCTGGGGAGGTAGCAGAGCCAGATTCACCCTTCTCAAGGTCAACCTAGGAGCTCTTACCATCCTGAGGGAAAACCAGTTGGGTTGCACGCCAGCTGGGATCTGCTGCCCCCTGGTGGTCTTGTGCTCTCTCTGGACCGTCTCACCACTACCATCCGGGCTGAGAACTGCCAAGGCCCTATGTGATCCTTCCCAGCGCTGAGGGACCCTGCCCACATCCAGACTTCCTTTGTGAGGCACGTTCCCAGCTGACCGCACGGCTGCCTGCTCTGCCTGAAGCTGCACCATCTGTCCTGAGTTTTACTTGCCTTCTTGGTCCCAGACCTCATACCAGTCCTCCATCCTAGCGGACTTCCAGGGTGAGGAGTAGGAGGGGACAGGGCTGACCTGAGCCACATTGCGCAAGTCGGTCTACTACAACTACAGCCAGATGCCGTCCACATCAGCCTTTGCAAGAGCAGCCCTGCCTTACCCCAGCAGGGCTAGTCCCACTCCCCTAAGACAAGAGACAGCACCAGGGTCTTGCTCCTTCCCTTTCCTGGAGGCCAGCCTCAACTCTGGTCATCCGTGGGCCATCTGTTCTCTTCTGGGCCATCTCTATTCTCATCTGTAACACTACACCACCTTCTCACCTCCCCTCTCCTCCCGCTCGCTTGGCCTGGACGCTGTTGCTAAAGAGAGTATTCCTTTGCACCACCAAATAAAACCCTTTCCTCCAGGACCCTGGCCTGCCACCCATGTCCCCCAGGTACAAGACCCTGGAGACTCGCCCCCCCATGGATTCCCTGCCTGTTGAGCAGACTGGGCCCCATACAAGGGCACCGGCCTGCATCAGCCTAGAGGAAGGGGTGCCCTTTTAGACATTTATCCAAGAGTGATGCCTCTCCCTACTCTGCACAAAGGGGCCACAGAAGCAGCAGAAGCATTGCTCCCTGTCCTCTGAGGGCGGATGACACTGAGGGTGCCTTTTCCTACCCAGGCCCAGAGTTAGGTTGAGGCTATTTTGGTTGTCTGCTGCTCAGCACACAGTGAGGTCTGGGCTAGCCCTGGGGCTGGGGCCCATGCCTTACTTCCCAGACAGCTCCTCCCCCGGGTGGCTCGGGTCTCCTTACATCATTCTCTCCCTGCAGCACTCACTCCACCCTCTCTTGTGTCCCTAGGGCCCAACTGGGTGGCACAGTGCACTGACTCTATTAATAAAGAGCCACATCACCTCAGGGATCCCCCTCCTGTTTCTGGTTTGAGAGGGACCTTAGATTACAAAGTGGATAGCAAGGCGGAGTGCACTCTCGGGTATGCTCATTCACTTGCAAATCTCCCCCAGGAGTGTCCTCTGCCCCAGAGAAAGGCTGGGGCCCAGGCAAAGTCCTCAGGAGGGTGGACACTGGACCTAGGAATGCCCAGGGTACCTAGGGTATTCTATCCAATGATAGCCATTCTCCAGCCTCAGCCTCCTACTCTGCACTGAGAAACTGGCATCTGCATCAGGAGTCATCCTGCCTGACTGCTCTGTGGAGTCAGGTCAGCAGGGCCGATTCCTATTTCCTATTCAAGGGTGTGCCTGACCACTCTGTGAAATGCTCCCCAAGGGTGCAGGGCTCCTCAAGGAAGTCAGTTACACCTGAACCCCAGCTGCAGACAAGGACCCTGCACAGCCAGGGACTTTCCTTATGGTCTGCTGGTGGCCTCTGTCACAAGTGGCCCTGCAGTCCCCAGACCCTTCCCTGTAGCCATGGAAGGCCAAGTTTTTGGGCCCATGGCTTGGCGGGAGCTCCTGGGGGGCAGTGCAGAGGGGCACTGGCACCGGGAGGGGTCCTGAGACCACTCACCACTCAGATAATAAATGGTGACTGTTAGAATCATCACCACCCTTATTGTTTTGATTACCCCTAGCCCAGACCCTACCCCTCCGCTTGCTGTTTGTTCGCTAAGCATCAGGACTAGAGCAGCCCTGCACAGCCTGTCACCAGACACTGGCAGACAGAAGGAGCTTAGGGAGCTGAGGGGATTAGAGAGGCCTTACTCACTCCCCCAGCGCGGGCAGGTGTCCCCATGGCCTAGCTCAGGCCAGTGGTGGGGGTGGGGAGGTCATTACTTAACCCACCGAGCTTCTGGGTTCGGGCCTGACATACCCAAGCATGTCTGTTGGCTGATCAGTTAAAACGTCTGCCAGGTACAATCCGTGAGACACGGGCAAGGCGTCTACCTCCTGACTCTCAACAAAAAGGAGATGGTGCCACCAACCTCCTGGGATTGCTGTGACTGTTAAATAACAGATGCAAAATACTGTAGCAAGTAAGGATCTCAAAAGGGTCAACTTCTTTCTCTTCCTTGGCTCAGAAACAAGTTTATTATCACATCTGACAATGCTGTTCAAATGTGAAATAAATACTAACATTCACAGAGCATTTGCTTTCGGGCTAGGCCAGGTTTAAGGCCATTTAAAGGGCCATGCATTTCACATAAATGAGCAGACTGATTGAATCCACACGACAGATTGGGACCGGGGTTGTGGAGACCCGGAGGTACACTGGGAAGGCTCCAGGGACCTGGGAGGTGCGGGGCCTGTCCTGACACCCCCTGCCCCCTGCCCTGGGTAGGTGTACCTGGAGTTGGGGAGAGTTCTGGGCAGGGGCCCAGCCTCCTAAGAGGATGCCAGGGTGAGGGCTGCGTCCTAAGGGGGTTGATAAGGGCTGGGATCCCTAGGGACACAGCCCTCGTCGGAGCGCAGGAGGACTCTCCGCAATCTCGTACTATCTGGCTGAAGGGCGAGCCCAGAGAAGTCAGAAGGACCCCTGGCCAGGATCAGGTAGCCTAGCCCAGTCGGTCCGGCTACCTGACTGACCTGCTCAGGCCCCGGGGGGCCAACAGCCTTGGTTTCCGATCCCAGCAGATGGGCAAGGACACAGTAGGTCTGTCCCTGCCTGGGCTCGGGGCCTAATCTGTCCAGTGGGTGCTGGCCCCAAGGGGAGAGGGGCTCCAGAACTGAAATCTGGTTGTTAGGAGGTCGCAGGAAGCGACGCAGAACCCCCTCCCCGCCTCCCAAACCCGGCCCGGCGCCTGCCGAAGTGGGGCCGACACGGGGACCGTGGAAGGAAAGCCGGGCGGCGGCGGGCGGGCGGCGCTTGGGGCTGCACACCGCGCCCGGGGGGCTCCGCAGTTCCGCGCAGCTCAGGGCGGCCAGCGCCGCCCCGGGACTTACCTGCCAGGAGCCAGAGCGAGCCCCCGGACACGAGGAAGAAGGTCAGCATGTCGGTTAGCGGGCCGAGCCGCAGCCGCTGCCGCACGGTAGAGGCTCCGCGGCCGCCGCCAGCGCCGCCGGGTATTTTTAGCCCCGCTCCAGCTCCCGCGCCGCTGCGGACACGAGAGGCGGGGGAGTTGCAGCCCGGCCGGGTCTGGGGCCCGAGCGCGTTCGCACCGCGAGCCGGCGCGGGGGAGGGGCCCGCCGCAGCGCCCTCGGCCCGCGCCCCCAACGTCCTGTCCTGTGGAAACGGGCCGGACGGGGGCGCACGGCGACAGCGCCGCCACGCACCCCGGCGACGCGCGACCCGGCGGCGCGGCGCGGCGTAGGTTCTCCAGTGAGGCTGGCCCAAGGGGCGAGCGCTCGCGATCACCTGTCCCGAGGTGCACACTCCCATAGGCCGGTGGCCACTGACGACACCGACGCCCGCTGGGGTCTGAGTCTGCAAGACAAAGCTCTGGGCGCCAAGCCTGCAAGCCAGGGAGGAGGTTCTACGAGGTTCTGACAGAGACGCGACTAGACTCGATAGTGCCCAGGTCTTCTGGGGATGCACAAGGTCAGGCCTGAGGCTCCACAAGGTCGCAGGAGGCCTCTTATGATTAAAGGCTGCCTGCCATATCCAGTCACCAGTCACAAGCAGGCCACATGAAGTCACAGGCAGCTTCCTGCAATCACAGGTGTCCCACGAGGACACAGATCTTTATGGTCTTCATACGCGACCACAGGTGGCACATGAAGCCTCAAGCTCTTGTACCTACAAAGAAAGGCCATGCAGACGTCCAGTCTTGGATGGTGACACTGCTGGCCTGAAGTGTTGGACACTGTCTGTTTCAGTGCCTGAGATGGAAAGGAGGAAGCCCAGTTGTACTTTTGTCTGCTCAAGAGTACGGGCTGGCATTCTTATGGGGACCAGTGGAGATGTGGACTTCAGAATCACCTGCTCCCAAAGCTCTTGTTCTCAAACGTGCCTGGCCCGCCGAGCCTCCAGCACCGAGGACAGCGCTCGGGAGGTGAAGCCATGCTAGGCCAGTCGCTGGCTAAGACCAGAAGCCAGGAAGAAGACGGTAGGAGAACAGAGACCAAGAAGCAGAAGGTGGACAGGTGAGATCACCTGTCCTGTGCCCCTGAGTGCAAAGCTCAGCAGCTGGTACACGTGTGTGCGTGGAGAACGCCAGCCGTGGTAGGAGCAGCTGGCGGGCGTGTCCCAGCCGTCTGTGTGTCTTATTTTAGAGGTGCAACTCTGCAGATATGGAATTGTGATCTTTACGAGAGGACCTTATCTCCTGTCTCAGGATCTGGACCCCAGGAGATCTGCTCTTGCTTGAACTCAGGCATAGTCTGGCAAAGACGGGGCTGGAATCCTAAGTTCTTGACAGGGTTGCTCCAAGAGGGTGTCACAGGGGCTGTGTGGCAGGTTCCCTCCCAGCAAGGGACATAGCTGTCACAGTCCCCTGCCTCCCCTCCCAGTGGTAGTGGACTAACTGAAGACCTACTGTTGCTCAGGAGGAAACATGCAGGGGACCACAATGCTGGGCAGAAGGAATGTACCCCCAGATCAGGCTGGCCTAAGGAGGTGGGCAGGCACTTCCTCCACTGGCCTGTGTCCAGTAGAGTTCGTTCCTCCATAAAGCAGGGCCCCCAAGCCAGGCAGCGAGTCCCAGGCCCTGTCCTCCCTGCCAACACTGAGCTGCAGGAGCATTCCAGGTCCCTGTGCAGCTCCTGGCAGCCTGCTCACCACAGTGATGTCAGGGGACGCTTTTAGCCTGGCCTGCTGCAGAATGTCACATCCAGTTACTCTCCCTACAGATGTCTCTGCTACTTGTGAATATTTTAATTCAAAAAATGGGCTGTAGTTGGGACTGGTTGCCACTGAACTGATTTTTTTTGTTTTTCTCTGAATGTGATTTGGTTTTTCCTTACTTATAGGGACAGGAAGTTCCTGGACTTGGAAATTGGATCATGCCCAGTTTTCTTCTCCCTAGGCCTGTCCCCTCCACTGGGTAGGGGACTTGCAGTTTTCTGTTCTGGGTCCCAAGACCTTCTTCCCCCTGTGGGTTTCTGTCCATGGACCATTGTGGACATGGCCAGCTATGACTCTGAGGCCTCTTGACCTCATGGCTATGGCTGCCATGGAACCTAGGAGCAAACCAGGGCTCAAAATGCCCAGGCCAGCCTGGGGGCCCTTGGACATTCTTCCTAGCACGGTCAGCCGCAGTAGTCTCCACTCACACCGGTGTCTCTTAGAGGGATGGCAGGCAGGCAGCTGTTCTTAGTTTGGGTGCAGGGTCTGGCCCAGGGAATGCAGAGACTGTTATCCCACTTGACAGACAAATTCAGAGAGAACATCTGCCTTAGGCCACACAGAAGTTTTGGCTTCTTGACCTTCCTTCCTTCCTCCCTCCCTCCCTCCCTCCCTCCCTCCCTTCCTTCCTTCCTTCCTTCCTTCCTTCCTTCCTTCCTTCCTTCTTTTCTCTTGATGGTCTCTACTATATGCTTTGTGTCCAGCCCCCTGCTGGAACCAAGGGAGATTGATCAGAAGTAGTAATAACAGCAGTCTAGCCTGGTAAGAGATGGCTGACCCTAGCCTAACCCTAGGAAGCCCTTCTAAGAGAGAACATATTCAATCTGGGCCTTAAATCTTAGGGTAAGAGAATTTCAGGCAACAAAGTGGGACAAAGATACCTAGCTTTGGCTCTGTTGTGCCATGTAGCCATTGGCAAGCCTCTGCCCCTTTCTGTGGTCATTGGTACAAGAAGTGTCAATCTACAGACTTCTGGGTATTAGAACTATTTTTTTTGAGACAGGGTCTCTCTAGGTAGTTCAGGCTGGCCTTGAACTTATTATGTAACCCAGGTTGGCCTTGAACTCATAGCCGCCCTCCTGCCTCAGCTTCCCAAGTGCTGGGATTACAGGTGTCCACCCTCCAGGCCTAGGATTAAAATTGTAAGATAACAAAGAGACAGATATAAGATGAAGGCAGAGATGCTAAGTTTATCCTGCTTTTAGTTGTTCATTGGGCACCTGTAGACCTAGCCTTTCACTCCATGCTATATGATGAGCCAACCAGACACAGCTGATGGAACTCTTTTCCTTTTACAAGGTCAGTTAAATAACTGAAGAGCTCTTGACATTTCCCAGACCCATAGAAAGACACAAATGAAGCCCTTGGAAGCTGTCAAGTCTACCAGGCTGGAAGTTAGCATTGGTCAAGGCAGTGACAGCTACATTTGCAGAGGGGACCCCTGTGCATATGCTCCCAACCCACAGGAGACCAGATTTATATGAAGTGCACTAAACTTCCAGCCTCTGAAAGTGACCCGGACTTGAAGAGAATGGAGATGAGTGCTGTGCCATCTGGAGATGGTGAATATCTTTCAAGGCACCACAAAGAAGGCAGAAGGCACCAAGGGGAAGGCTGGCAAGTTTGAAGGTCTGACTACACGCATAGTGAAAATGTCTGCACGTTTAAAAGCCACCACTTAAAAAGTCTAAAACATAAATAGACAACTTGTAAAAACTGTTCATGCCACAGGCAACAAAGTGTTTCCTATGTTACCTAAGTTAATAAGAAAAGGACAAGCGAGCCCAAGATGCAGACAGGCAATGGGAGAATGAAGAAATGCCCTGCTCTGGCCTCCTGCCCGCTTAGGCAGAAATGTGAAGCCGCTGCTTGTATGTTCTCTGTCTTCTTTCTCCAGAAACAGTGGCAGGTTCTCTGGCCCTGACCATGTCACAGGACACTGATCTCTGTGAGGGGAGCAAGGATCAGCATCCCATAAGCCCCATCTCCCTCACCCAGAAACCGCCATCACTTTCCTATTTGCTCAGAATCCCGGTCCTCTCTGCCAGTGACCACCCAGCCAGCTCAGCCCCATGGTCACTGGAATTGTAGGGTAAAAGCCTGCCTCCAGGAATCCCAAGAGTATAGGCCAGGCCACCTGTCCCAAAACACCAATCTAAGGCCATGAGCAGTGGGGAAAGGTAGGCAAAGAGCTTTCATCAGCATGATTGTCCTGGAAAGGACAGAGAAACAGTTTTAGGATCTGTCTTCAAGGTGCTGACAAAAGCTTTGGGATTTTATGGAAAAGGGGAAAAGCACAAGTTGGGGATTTGCATAGTATGTGTGGGCAGTTTACATAACTGAGAAGTAATCCTGGTCAAGCCTCGGCCTTGTTGGTCATTATCTCAACCTCCTGGGAGAACTCTCATTGCTGGATGAGGTCATTGGTCCCACTTGGACGAATTATCACATCAAGGGGTGGTTGCCAGGCTCTGCTCCCCTTGGAATCCAAAGTGACTGCAGGTTTGGGACAGTGATGGAAGACCTCTAGGCATCACTCCAGACAGACTAAAACCAGATCCTTGTGAGGAGTGGCAATCGAATGTCCCTGTGCATCCTGAAATTTGCTTTAGTTACTCTTATCTTGGTGTTCTCAGTCTTGAAGTGGGATGAACGAGGCTAAGTAAATTTAGGGATAACAAACCTTGTAGGCTAGTGGTTGGACAGTCATTCCTTACTAATTAGCATGCCTATGTGCAGAGCTGAACAGGAATCTTTCCAGATGGTGGATCCTCGTAGAACTCTTTCCAGGTTCTTGGTGTTCTGAACAAAGAGTTGGACAAGACACCCAGAAAAGGTAGCGGGATGTGTACTTATTGGAGGTGGGAAAGAAACACGCTCAGCAGCATGAAAGTGGGCTGGCGAGCAGGCTCACAGCAGCCCTGGGCATAAGGGAGAGGGGTCCTCTCTATCCGAAGTTCCTGGGTTGGCTTCTCCTTCATGCAGATAAGCCATTCGGACAGTTGTCCTGTCAAAAGCCCACTTGACCAGATTTGAATTGCCTTATCTAAAGGCTCAGTTGGCTTCAAGCAAGATGCAAATGATGAATTCAAAATAGCATGGATTTGTTTCACGTACAGTGCTGAGGAATTGCAGAGTCATTCTGGATTTGTTTTTCTGTGAATGTCACCTGGGTTTCCACAATTTGACACATTTTGCTGCATTGTTTGACTGCTTTTCCTCAGTCCTAATCTCTTACCTCACTCTGACCCCAAGTTCTAAGGTAATAAAGGAGGTATGTATGAAACAGAGGCAGACACATTGCACTTTGTCCTGTGTGCATTTCCCACTGGGCATCTGGAGGCCCAATTTCTAAGTCTCGGTTACACCAGCCAGATCAAATGATTTCCAACACCAAAATCAAGAGGGAGATGACAAGAACATGTAAGGTGTTGGAAGGTCTGACGTCCTGCAAATCCGCTATGGAGGACCCCTTGGCAAGGTCTGGCACAATCCAAAAAGTTAGGACTTTTTGTTCATAAAGATTGCCATAAAATATTATTTATAGTAATGCCAAGTTAGAAATGACTCTAATATCCAGTCAGAAGGTCACACCATCCACAGGGTGGTATATAAAATGGTGATGTGGAAGGCTCCACAAGAACACAGGGAGATGTTCATGGCATTCAGCCAACTAAAAAAAGAGCAGGCTATAAAACCATATATTCAGCATACTCTCCATTATGTTTAAAAGCATTTATACATTCATGGAAAAAATGAAAGGAAGGTTAATAGTAGCTATCAATGAGTGGTAGAATTACAGGGTTTTTTTCTTGAGTTTATATTTTCCAAATTTTCTACAATGATTAGATATTTTTGTAGCAAGGAAAGATGTATTATAAGAAGAAGCCATTTCCACAGCCCTCTCTTGGTGCAGAAAGGGCTGGGATACTGAAAAGGGAGAAGCAGTTCATGGGAAGATTATCAAAGAAATTTTGTCTCCTCCACATGGCACACGTGGGAGGGTATGAGTACAAGCTCTTCTCCGCCAGTACCTGACCCTGCCTGACCCTATAGTCTCTGGGCATCTGTCCAAGGTATCCCCTTCCATTGCACTGTTAGAGGACCACAGGGAGCTGAAGATGGGAAGAGAGGATGGGCCAGAGATGCAGAAGGACCTTTGGGTTGACTTTTGTCAGCTAAGGAAAGAAGTTATGGGGGAGGGAAGCAGGCAGAAGCAGATCCTTTTGGAGGCTGTGGGTGGGGGGACCCTAGGATCCAGGCCCAGGTGCCAAGGAAATCAAAGAAGTGAACTCCCAGGTGGGTGTGATGGCACATGCCTGTAATGCCAGCACTTGGGAGACTGAAGCAGGAGGATCATTGGGAGTTCAAGACCAGCCTGGGCTACAAAATGAGTTCAAGGCCAGCCTGAACTGGATAGTGAGACTGTCTCAAAAAGACCAAAAAAAACCCCAATAAAACAGAAGCAGACTCCCAAGACAGTGGGGTGCATCCCTGAAGAGGCAGGCAGGATACATTCTGTTCCTGGAGCCACTTACAGGGAATCAAGAAATCAATGCCTAAGGCACAGCCCACACTCTTGGAGAACAAAAGCAGAGCTTTGGGTCAAGAGAGGAACAGACGCATGTCCCAGGGTCCTTCAAAAGTGGAAGGAAAAATATATTTTAAAAGCCCATTGGCAATAAATCTGCTAGAGGGCCCCAGGAAGGCACAGTGTGTGTGTTGGGGGGGGTGGTAGAGCTGCCCAAAGAAATATCCCCAAGGATGAGTGGCTGACCATCCCCAAAGGTCAGTAGGGTGGGGACAGAGAACCCATCTGAGCCAGCTGGACTGTTCTCCCTGACCCTAGAAAAGCCCAGACAAGGGCAGAAATTTATCCAGGATCTCACAGAAAACTAAGATCAAACCAAACTTTGGACTTTCTCGTTCCCTGCCTAAGTCACCACCCACTGCCCCCTGGGAAGAGTGTTTTTATAATTTGAAAACATAAATAATTCCTGCATTATATAAATCTTTTGAAACTATATGAAAAAATCATTTGTCATCCAATTTAATTTGTGAGGTTCACTAAACACAGTTCCAAAACCTGAGATGACAGCAAATTTTTAAACATCTAAAAACAGAACAACATCGATATGAATATAGGCATAAACGTCACAAATGGGATCTAATAGACAGATTAAATGTATAAATTGAATTTTCACTAAAATGAAATAGAATCTCTCCCCAGGTGCCGGTTTATGCAGAAGCAGCAGCCAGGGGGAGGCCTGATGATTTGCTGAATGTCACCCGGGTGCAACTCCATGATGAGTTCATAGTTCACCCCTAACAGCTCTGAGATGAGGGTGCCTGGGTTTCTTGGCATCAGCTGCTCTAGAAAATGTCTGTTCTCAAGATGTCCTTCATCCCACCCCCAGCTTTACAATGGTGGCTGTCACGTTTACATGGGATGGTGACTCTTTCCTCTGATCACTGATGATTGGCCTAGATGGGCAATAATTAGTCCTTTTGCTGGGCCCCTCATAGTTCTTCCTTAAGAGTGTGGAATTGGAATTTTAATCCCAAACAGGGCGTGGTGGTGCATGGCTGCAATCCCAGCTCTTGGGAGGCTGAGGCAGGAGGAGCATTGCAAGTTCAAGGCCAGCCTGGGCTACAAAGTGAGCTCAAGGCCAGTCTGAACTGCACGGTGAGACCCTGTCTCTAAAAGACCACAAAAAAAAAAAAAAGGAATTTTAATCCCTTCCTATAGGTGATATATACACATGGAGAATCCAAAAAAAATGAGATAGGGAGAGAGACAGACAGACACTTCATAGCTGGACGACACTTCATTCTCAACAGGAGTGAAAATGGAGGGGGAAATCAACTCACACACATACACACACACAAAGCCAGACTGGAAGTGAGCTCAACTTGTTGGATCTCAAAACAAAAACCAGGTAAAAGTTGATTGCGGTGGTGCACACCTGTGATCCCAGCCCTGGGGTGGGGGGGCAGCGGACCATTGCTGTGAGTCTGAGGCCAGCCTAAGCTACACAGTGATTTGAAGGCTAACCTGGAGTACTAGCAAGATCCTGTCCCAAAACAAGACAAAAGCAAAACAAAGCAAAAACAAGCAAAAATAGCTTAAGATTTCCAACTAGTCCAGAGTGGAAAGGGAAAGTTTAATGGCTCCAGTTTCCTACTGTCTGAATCCCTGGTCTCAGCTGGACCGACAGCCCTCTAATCTACCTCCTTTACTGTTAGCTGGCTGGGGGGGTTACTGTGCTAACTGATGTACCGCACTTTACAGAGGTGGAAACAGAGGTCTGGAGTGTGAAGGCACTTGCCCAGGCTTGTAGCAGGCCTGAGATTTGAACCCACAGCCACACAACTCCCAAGCCTGTGTTCTTTCCATTGCACCTACTAGCAGGAAATTTGGCAAAAATCATCTAAAAAGGCATTCACAACACTTCAACATGTGTTCTTATCTCGGTTACTTTTCTCTCATTGCTGAGACAAAATACCTGACGCCCAAAATGAAGGAAGGAAAGGTTTATTTAGCTTACAGTTTGTGGAGGTTTCAGTCCATACTGGCCTGGTTCCAAGGCAGAGTGGCACAAAGCAGAGGGGAAACGTTCATGGCAGCAGAACAACAAAGCAACAAGCAAAAGGGAAGAGTGGCAGCAAGCAGCCTCTTTCTCTCCCTTACATATGCAAACTACCCACCCCAGAGCAGGTGTAGCACTCACACCCGTAATCCCAGCATTGGATCATGGATCAGTCATAAACTCTAAAAGCCCATCCCATGACTGCATGAGGCTTTGGGAGAACATAGAGACACAAACCGTAACAGTTCTCAGTGAAATCTCTTAGAATTAGGAATCTGGTACATCTTATATGAAAAGGGAAAATACAAGAGTTAATTCTTTAGGAAGAAAGGCCAGGTATGGTGGTGCACACCTATAATCCTAGCATTTGGGAGGCTGAGACAGGAGGATCGTTGTGAGCTCAAGACCAGCCTGGGCTACATAAGTGAGCTCAAGGCCAGCCTGAACTGCAAATCGAGATCCTGGCTCTTTTAGGAAGAGACAGATGGACTTCAGGGACCACAGTTTCCAGGTGGGGAAACATGGCGAGTAGAACCCCAGGAACCCCACAGCCAGAGGCTTTGATCTCATCCCTGAAGCTGCGGTTCTGTGGTTGGAAGGGTGAGGCCCAGGGTCAGGCAAGGGAATGTCCCCTGCATCTGGAGAAACACCAGGGTACCCACAAGCTCTCAGAGATGACACAGTGCAGGGAATCCACCCCATCCTACACTCCAAACCCACTTAAAATAATTTCCAAAAAGAAAAAGTGAAATGTGATGGTGAAAGTCCCAAACAAGGAGGAGGCAATGGAACATAACACCCAAGATGAGAACACAGGGCAAATGGGTAATGAAGGGAGGATAACTTCACAGGGTGAATTCCCAGAGGCTGCAGGTGTGACTTGGCCATCAGCACCTGTGAAGAGTCAGCCTGGAAGTCACAGGGCTGCCCTCCCCGACACCCTGCCACCTTTGCACTGGGCATGACACAGGCCCTACTCAGCCATCTGGCATTCAGCAGGAGCTGTAGAACTTTAGAAATCATGGAGCAGACACGAACAGTCATCGGTCCTGTTCTGGCAGAGGTTGAAATAACGTAGCCCTGGCACTTTCAGTGCTGTAGTCAGGGTGGGCCTTCTGGAAGGACAGCCCTTGAATTTCTGCGGTGAGAGAGGACACAGAACGGATGCTCAGCAGGCCAGGCGTGGATGGGGCACTGAGGGAAGAGGGACAGTGGCAGGCAGGCCCCTGCTCACCCTGGGCCTCCTCCTCAGCACCTCGGCTCCCTCTGGCCCTTCCATGGCCCCTCTCCACCAGGATACACACCCTCAGCCCCTCGTCACACTCCTCCAGAGTGGCCTCCTGCCAGCGTGTGGCGTTCAGGCCGTCAAGCCAGCCGAAGGTCCGAAAGCCCGGCTCTTCAGAACCTTCTGCCGTATTAACCACAACTCCCTCCGTGTGTTCTGTGCTCTAATTCCTGCTGCTCCTCGCAGGCCTGATCATTGGCCGGGAGGCTGTACCCTCCTCGACTCACTTTGGGTATGTCTGCACCCACACCAGACTTCTCTGTACAGCCAGGTGAAGGGATCGCACAGGACGGGACTGCAGGCTGCTGTGCTCAATTTGGATGATGACCCAGACTTTGCTCTGCACCCATATGTGGATGGAAGAGGAGAAGGGGGGAAACCCAATGCGGGCAGCTAGAGGGCAAAAACATTTAGGTACAGTGGCATACCCCTGTAACCTCAGCACCCTGGGAGGCTGAATCAGAAAATTTGAGCTCTGCCTGGGCAAGTTAGTGGCTTAGCGAAACCCTGTCTCAAAATAAAAAACATAAGAAAGGGCTGGGGATGTACCTCAGTACAAAGGCCCTGGGTTCAATCTCTAGTCCAAAAAAGAAAGAAAGAAAGGAAAGAAAGAAGGGAGGGAGGGAGGGTGGGAAAAAAAGAGAAGAGACATAGAAAATGTCCAAGAAAAGTGTTTCACTCCAAAAGGAACAAAAAATTTTAAAAATGACTGGGAATAAATTTAAAAGATGTGCAGGACATAGATGAAGATCAGTCCAAAAGGTCACAAAAGAAGACTTCAGTATATTAAAAAATGAGCTCTCTCCCTGGACTAGAATAGTAAGCCTTGCAGGGCTGAGGAGTGGCTCAGTGGTAGAGCACTTGCTTCACACACAAGGCACTAGGTTCAACCCCCAACTCAGCAACACAAAATAAAACATTAAGCATTACAAAGATAGAAATTCTCCCCTGAGACAGACCAGAACAGGTGTTTTGATGTTTAATTCATTCTCAGGCTTAAACTTAACAAAGTTAATTTAAATTCCATTTGAAGAATGTATATGTATAATACCAAGAGACATTTGTGAAAGAATATACTAAATACTAAAATATAATGAATAACACAGATATTGAGCTTAAGGTGCAGCGTACAAATAGATCAATTGACAGCTGGGCGTGGTGGCGCACACCTGTAATCCCACACTCAGAAGGCTGAGGTAAGAGGATCATTGCTAGTTCAAGACCAGCTTGGGCTACAAAGTGAGCTCACGGCCAGCCTGAGCTACATAGTGAGACCCTGTCTCAAAAAGGACAAAAACAAAACAAAACAAAACAAAAAATAGACCAATTGGCTAGAAAGCCCAAGTAGTAAACAGAAATACTATATATTTAAAAAGTTTGTTCTTTTAAAATAAAAAAAATAAAAATAAAAATAAAATAAAATAAATAAAAAATAAAAAGTTTGTAACTCAAAAATATTTATTATGCAAAGCACTCTTACAAATCAATTTTTAAAACACCCTAAAAGAAGCCAACTAAGCAATAGAAAAAAGGAAAAATATAAAGGGCCAGTAAATATTAGTCAGTCTCACAAGTAATCAGAGAAAAAGCCAATACAAGTAACAGGATACAACTTTTTCAAAAATCAACTATCAAAATTAAAAGCATGGCCATGGGTTTCACTGGGAAGGTTTAGGACATGTGTTGGGATCCCCCTTATGGGCGTTGGAGGGCAATTTGGCAAATGCAGAAATTTTATTTATTTTTTTATTAGTGTGTTTGTGACACATAATGAGAACATTCATCGTGGGGAGTTGGTACAGGTACAGTATATATCAAATCTTAGTCCTTTTCTCCTCCCCTTTCCCTTAGAAATTTTAGCTAAGCAGACTAGGCTCAGAAAATGCACTTATAAAAGTGTATCTTCATACAACAATGTGTAGAAATAGCTACACATGAATTTTCATAGATGTTCTGTACATTACCTGTAATATAACAAATTTTAAGCAATTTCAATGTCTATCAATAGCAGGTTAGGGAAATAATTTTCTTTTCCTTTTTGTGGCACTGGGGATTGAACTCAGGGGCTTGTACATGGTAGGTAAGCACCCTATCACGGAGCTACATCCCCAGCCCCGTTTTAGAGAAATAAATGCTTACATAGCCACAGAGAAAAGTACTGCATAGTCATTAAAAATCATAGCATAGAAAAATACGTAGTAATACCAGAAAATGTGTACCCTGAGGTAGGCGAAGACAGGTTATGAAATGCGTTCTTCTAACAAGTAGTGAGGGGGAACTGCGCGTGCCAAAAGAGCTGCTCTCATGGCGTTTACCTTCTGTTATAAACTGTGTGAACTGGGACACAAAGTGTGGTTTCGATTACAACCGAGATGTGACTGGAAAGGAGTCAGGGGATACGCACTGATGTGTCAGTGCAGCGAACCTCGTCGGTCTCTCGTTGTATGCCGGAGAGAAGCGGCGGTGGGTATGAGAAAAATAAAGACGAGTCAAGAGCTGGGGTCAGGTGGGGTCACCTCCTGCCTGACGAGAAGGAGGACTGACTCAAACGGTAGGGGCGATTATTTTATACACTTGTAAAGTAGTATCATGAGAGATAATGTTGTCTAGCACTAAGCCTAAGCCTAAGCCTAAGCCTAAACCTAAGCCTAAGCCTAAGCCTAAGCCTAAGCCTAAGCCTAAGCCTAAGCCTAAACTTGTCCAAGCAGGATACTTTTTTCAATACTGAGGAAGTGCCAGGTGTGGTGGAGCACACCTGTAATTCTAGCACTTGGGAGGCTGAGGCAGGAGGATCGTTGCAAGTTCGAGACCAGCCTGGGCTATAAAGTGAGCTCAAAGCCAGCCCTGAACTGCATAGCGAGATCCTGTCTCAAAGAAGACAAAAAAACCAAAAACCAACAAATCAATACTGATGTAGCTTGACCGCCTGAGGCACTCTGGATCTGTCCCACCCTCAGACACACGACAAGCAACCAAACCCCAGCAGCTCCCAACATGTCGGACCTAACCATCGGAGATGGCTGGTGTATTCCTTTTTTGTGCTTTTCCAAATTCTCCAAACTTTTTTTTTTTTTGAAATGCTACAGCTTGAACCCAGGGCTTTGTAGATGCTAGGAAAGTATTCCACCACTGAGCTACATTCCTAGATCATAAACTCTTTTAATGACTGTATATCACCTTTGTAGCCAGAAAGAAAAATGTTATATTTCTTAAAAAGTTTAAGTTAAGACACATGTGATAGCTGGCTTTGCAAACTCACAGGGCTTGTTTCTGTGTTAGTGCACTTCTCCTGGTGCAGAGAAGATGGGGGCTGGGTGGGGTCCAGGCAGCAGGTGGCAGGCTTGGGTGTGGGACCTCACAGCAGAAGTGGGAGGAGAGAAAAGCCCAGGCAAAGGAACATCTTATAGTTCTTTCTCTACTAACCTCCCCCACAGTCATACTGATCCTGATTACAGCGTCTTTCCCATGAGTCAGTGTCTTCTCATCCCCAGGCAGGGCCAGGCTGGGCGTCACCTGAGCTGCGGAGCCAGGAGGCAGGCTGCTCACCAGCTTGACTCAGTCCTTCCTCACCTTCTCCCTCCCTGTCTCTCTCTTTCTCTTTCTCTCTCTCTCTCTCTCTGCTTTTTGAGATAAGGTCTTACTATGTAACTCAGGCTAGCTTTGAAGTCACTATGTAGCTCAGGCTGGCCTTGAACTCAAAGCAATCCTCCTGCCTCAGCCTCCTGAGTACTGGGATGACAGACGTACACCATCTTTCTAAGTCTCTGTTTCCTTTTGGGAAACACTTTCAGAAGTGACCACTAATTATTTTTGCGACTTGTTCCCTTTCATTCATCAAATGTTCCAGTTGGGCTCCTTCCAGTATCCAGGCAATGGGTAGCTAAGATTCTCTCCCCTACCTGGAACACTGATGACTGCCCCTTCTGCCTCTCTGGACTATCAGTCCAGCCTTGTCCAACCCTTGCAAAGAAGCTTGAGCTCTCCCCACCGCACCTTGGTTCACCCTCAGGGCATCATGTCACTCTTGAGCAGCAGACTGGCCCCTGTAGCATCAAGTTCCCTGAAAGTCACTGACTCCAGTGACCTCCCTGCCAGCTCAACCTCTTCGATGACAGCCTTCCTAAGTCCTCTGAGAGGCTGCAGAACAGAGCTCACCGAAACTTCCAGGCTGGGGATGTACCTCAGTACCAAGGTCCTGGGGTCAACCAATCCCCAGTACTGAAAAAGGGGGGGCCTCCCCACCCAAGGCTTCTCTGAGTCCAAGTCCACCTCAGAACAGAGAAGAAAATGATGTCCTGCCCTGGCTGTTCTCCAAGACCCCCACAATGGACTGCCTGAGCAGGGGGCTCAGTCGTCCTAGACTAAGCTAACTCCATGCCTGCTGCAGGGTACCCTATCTCTTTCCCACTCCCAACCTGACAGGGGCATCAGCATTCACCACTCTCAGTCCCCCTCTCACAGCTTACTTCTTTTTTTTTTTTTTTTTTGTCTTTTTGAGACAGGGTCTCACTATGCAGTTCAGGATGGACTTGAGCTCACTTTGTAGCCCAGGATGGTCTCGAACTCGCAATCATTCTCCTGCCTCAGCCTCCCGAGTGCTGGGATTACAGGTGTGCGCCACCATATCCAGCTTTTATAGCTTATTTCGGAGGCTTCACAGTCTCCGATAACAGCCAAGCTGCCGTGCCCAGGCTGCGCCTCCTTGCTCCCACCTTGCTCAGCTGGAGGAATCACTCCTCCCTCCTCTACTCCTCAGGGAAGCCGCCGCCCTCATTCCTCTTGCCTGTTGCTCCTCTGTCCTCTACTTTGCTGCCTCTTTTCCAGCAGAGGCTGCAGCACCCTAGGGCTGATCGCACTCACTTCTCAGGTGCCCCCTATTCCAGGCTCACAGAAATAAATTCTCTCTCAACACCAGCAAAGAGTAAAGTCTTATTTCCCGTGCTGACTTCTCTTCTGAGCCATGTCTGCCTTTCTTTTTGGTAGCTCCTGCTCAGGCTAGATTTGAAGTCACTATGTAGCTCAGAACAGGTAAGCGGCTTTTCTGGTGAATCTTGGCCTTGTGGACAGTGGAATGGACCAGCTTTCTTTTAATGCATTGCACTTTTCAATCTTCTGTGAGCAGACACTGCCACGAAGGCTACCTGCCTAACTGTACCCGTCCACATGGTGACTGGTGCTCTGAGTTGGCCCAAGCAAACTGAACAGAAGTTCATGACTTTTGTTAAATAGTTGGGCAGTAGATCCTGCTGCAGGCAAGTGTCAACACTGGAAGCAAAGTGCCCATCTTGGCCTCTCGGAAGAAGGCAGAATGAGAATGAAGGACTGGACAGAGAAGCTCTAAGGACCCGTGCCCAGTTCTGGACCACCTCTGGACTTCCAGTCGTGGGAGTCAGCACACCCCGACTGACAGGAGGCCAGTCTCACCAGGACGTTTGTTACTTGCTGCGGGCAGCATGGCAGTTCTCCGGACAGCAGAAGCGGAACTCTCTGGTCCCCGACTCCACGATCCTGATGCACTGTGGTTCCGGCTCGTGGCTCCCTCACCTTCCGTTTCTCTCACACCTCCCATCCCATCATCCCACGGCTTCTTACAACTCTTTGTTATGTTTTAATATATATTTTTTTGAGACAGGGTCTCCCCATGTCATTCAGGCTGGCCTTGAACTCACAGCGATCCTCCTGCTTCAGCCTCCTGAGTGCAAGGATTACAGGCATGCGCCACCACACCTGGCTATGTTTTAAATTTTATTGGTACATTTTAGATATACATAATGATCACACTCATAGGAAATTTGTCCCTGTATGTGATATATCTCGCTTCCTTTCTTCCCCATTCCTCTCCTCTCCCTACAGTCCCTATTATAACTCTATTTTAAAAATGCATGAGGGGACCATCCACTGCTCACTGCTGTGCTGTTCTCACCCCGCCCAAGCCACCACGGCTCCCCCAGACACTCCAACAGGGTCCTCCCTGGTCATGCAGTCCTGTCTCCCTTGCAGGGCACCCTCTGCCCCGGCTCCCATCCTTCAGACCCCCAGGGCCCCACTGCAAGCCTTGCTGCAGCCATGGTCGCCCCGCATTCTCCCTCTCTCCCGGGTCTGAGCTCCCGTGCCTTCTCCAAAGAAAGGCCCTGCCTGGGGTCCAGTCTCACAGTGCCCACCAAACCCTGGCTGTCTGCTGTCTTGTGCACAAATAACGCCTCACTATGTAAAACTCTCTTTTTGTGCTTGTGTTCGCCTCTCCCTCCCCTGGCCTCCTCATCTTGTTCACGGCTATATTCCAGGCCCCGGCCTGGTGTCGGGCACAGCGTGAATCCAGCCACGTCCGCGGCTGTTGGAGAAGCAGGACAGGCGTGGCTTTGACAGTGCAGGACCCTCTGCTCGGCCACAGCAGGCGCCACCATAGATCCACCCTCTCCGACTCCAAGTCCGCTCCAGATACAGCGGAAGCCGGGGTTCCTGCCAGGCTGCGGGGCAGAGCAGGAACGTGCACTGGAAGGTTCAGGGCAGAAACTCTCGACCATCACTTACATCAGTTCCCAGCTGTCGTACGGAAAAAGCGTCAGAGAAAAGCAGCCCCGGACCTCTGTGGCTGCAGTCACAGGAAGCTCCCAGCCAGAGAAGTCAGGGGCCGGGGATGTGTGGGGACATCTTGGGCCACTCCGAAGACTTTGGTCACAGATTCCACCTCTGTGGAGGCTTGGAGTCACTGATACCAGAGTGATACCTTGGCCACTCTGGGGCGGTGATGCCATGAGGGAGGAAGTGGCTACTGGAGCTACCACAGGCCTCAGCTCGGTCCTGGGCATGCCGGACTGAGGCCACTCAGGCCCCAGCCCGGGGGGGGCTGCCCAAGTGTTTCCTGGCACACATTTCCTCTCTCCTGTTTGACAAGCAAGCGCTTCTGGTGCGTCGGCCACAGTTTCCTGCCTCCTTCTGAGATCACAAGCCACAGCCACAGTCTCAGCGACGGCCCCACCGGGCTGGTCTTGCCTAAGAGGGGACCAGAAGCCTTCAGAGACAGGTTGGGCCTGTGATGATGTCCGCACTCCTTCCCCGCACCCAGGCTCTCACTGGCCCCAGGGTAAATGTATCTCACCCCAGCCTCTGCTCTCCTGCCGTGAGGGCCTGTGGCTCTCTGTGGGCCACTCTTGGTCACCTCCGGGTCAGTCGCAGCGCTGCTACTGCTGCCAACACCCTTCCCACTGACTGCGCTTGGCTGACTTCCCACCCAGCGAGAGTCAGCTCAAGCGGCCCTCATCCCGGAAGCCCCAGAAATCCCACTTGGAGGGCCCCACTCCGGGCTTCCATGGCCCCAACCACCAGGTTTAACACCCTGTCCCCCCCAACTTCACACCTTCCAAAGCATTTATCTCCTTTTAGTATAGCACATAAGGTTCACATTAGGGCCACCCTGTTTTTTCTTTTTCCACATTGTTTTCTTTTAGAGCTTGATCATATTAGGACTATATTGTTGTATGCGTCTTTCCCTGCTGAGCTTTACAAGCAGGGTATTTGGGTCTTTTTGTTCACTTATATATAGTCTCATAGGACAGGCTTTGGAAGTTAGCAGGCAATCAATAAATATTACTGGAATGAGTGCACCATAGTTTAAAAAAAAACTTGTTGGTAAGCTCCTCAAGGGCAGAAAGGCACCAGGAAATTAAAGTCATTAGCCTGGCAGCCAAGGTTCCTATCATCTACAGCTAAATATTCATTTAACAGCACAGAGTGGTATGGGATTAATAATCTCCCTCAGTTATTTCAGGCTGATCAGATCCGCAATCTCCTGAATGAGCGAAGGAAAGCTAAATAAAAAGAAGCAAATGGAATGATTTCAGGGTTCCAGGAGGATCAAAACCTTCTCACATAATTCAAGATTCTCTCAGGGCTAAGACCACGACCTTCTCTGCGCAGCCCATATTTAGTGATTATCAGAAGAAGGGTGGGGAGTACTCAAGAAGGGCAGAACCCCTGAAGGACTTCTCTGAGTCAGGTAGGAAGTTAATCCGCTGAGAATGAGATGCCTGAGGCTATAGTCTTCATCTAGTTGAGATCTGACCCAGGTGTCCTTGGCTGTGATCTTGTCTTGTCCTTTGAGGCTTTCTGGCTTCATCCACCACTACAGGTTCTAGCAGGGATCAGTGACTCACAGAGGTTCACTTACCATGAGTCTGCCATTTCCAGACAAGGAGCCTAGGCCTTGGACAGGTTCACAAGTGAACACGGAAAGCCAATTGGTTAACATTAAATCCTGCTCAGAGCCACTTTGTAGTGGTCCCCAACAGAGTGGGGAGAGTTTTCTGTTGGAAGGGTGGACAGCTGGGTTGGCTTTGTCCTTCTTAGGGTGGGTCACTGCTGGCTGCCCATCCTGACAACATCCGAATCACAGCATGCATGGGGCATCTACTTTTCAAAAGTAATGAAAGAGGGCTGGGGATGGAGCTCAGTGGCAGAGGGCTTGCCTAGCATACACAGGGCTTGAGTTCAACCCCTGGTACCACACACGCACACACGCACGCACGCAGGCACGCGCGCACAGAGTAACGAAAGAGCCGGACATCCTGGTGCGTACCTACGTTACCAGCCCTCTGGGAGGCAGGAGGATCACAAACTCAAGCCCAGCCCGGGCAAATTAGTCGCTTAGAGAAACCCTCTCTCAAAATAAAAAAAAGAAAAGGACTCAGTGGGAACTGTCAATCCCTGGTACGTCTCCAGCACACAATGAAAGAAATAAAGGATAAAAGTTAATGGTTTTTCAGAACGTTTTAATTGAGATATCTTACATAAACTATACACAGGCAGCTGTCCGACTCGGTGGACAGATATGTACACTTGGATGAGCCACGTTCAGATCAGGATCTAGGTCATTTCAAGGGCCGCAGAAGGGTCCCTGATGTTCCTTTTGTTCAATTTGCACTAAAACTAACCAGAAAAAGCTAAAAGCAGTGGTTTTGCTCCCATACTAGTTTAAAACTTCAGTGTGTGAAAATAGCTATTAATTATATTAACAAGTAAGAAGCCAGCTATGGAAAATATCTTCTACAAATGGGATCAAGAAATTCTCATAAGAAGTGTGTTACCCCAGTGGAAAAATATGCAAAGGACATGAACAAAGAAGCAAACGAGGCAGGGAGGGAAGGGTTAGACCACGGAGGGAGGGGGGGAGGGGAAGACTGGCACTCGGCGCTCATTCAGCCGATAAGCGTTCAGGGTGGGCTTTGTCACGCAGGCACTGAGTAGATACAGGCACTGTAAGAGGAAATAAGACACAGTTCTCACAGCCTGGTGGGAAATGCAGAGAAATGGCCATGGTAAAAGTATAAAGTCTTGCCAGGCATGGCGGTGCACATTACAGTTCCAGCACTCTGAGAGGCTGAGCCAATAGGATCACAACTTTAAGCCCAACCTGGGCAATTTAAAAATTTAGCAAGACCTTGTCTCAAAATAAATTTTAAAAGGGGCTGAAGGGCTGGGGATACAGCTCAGTGGAATATGCACTTGCCTGGCAAGTGCAGGGTCCTGAGTTCAATCTCCAGTACCACAAAAACAAAAAACCAACAACAAAAAAACTGCAGTTGCTAAAAGGGGCTGAGGATGTGGCTCAGTGTGAAGGCTCTGGGTTCACTCCTCATACTGCCAATACATAAAGAACTAAATAAAAATTAATAAAGATAAGATCTTAAGAGATGGCCCTGGTAGCATAGTCCTATAACCCCACCACTTCAGAGGCTGAGGCAGGAGGATCACCATAAGTTTTGAAGCCAGTTTGGGCTACACAATGTGTTCAAGGCCATTCTGGATTACACAGCGAGACCTCATCTAAAAAAATGCTTCAAACCTATCCGTGGAAGCGCCGGTGCTGTTTGAGCTCAGACTAAGTGTCTGATCCAGTCGTGGAAGCCTCCTGGGAAAGAAGAGGGGAGCAAGAGGCTGACGGGGCAGAGGCGGCTGGGGACAGGCGGGAGGAGGCCAGCGCTCCGCAGGGAAGGAAACTGCAACTGGATTTGCAGGAGGCCTGGTGGGGGTGGGAGTGGGTTTAGGCTGAGTGAATGCCAGGCGCAGGGCGCAGGGCGCAGGGCGCAGGGCGCAGGGCTGGGAGACCGTGAACGTCAGGCAGCAGAGAAACTGAAGCATTTTGAGAAGCAGCAGGGAGCAAGGAGACTGGAACGAGACGTAAGAAAAGCAACGTGTGGCTTTGGGATTGAGGAGGAATTGGCTGGGAAGGGCCGCGGGCAGAAGCGGCTGCTGCAGGAGGGTGATCCGGTTGGGGCCTGGGGAGCGGGAGGTCTGCTTGGAGCGCCCCAGGGTGACCCTGACCTAGCGCTGGCAAGGGGGCTGCGGGGTGGGGCCTATCTTGGCCTAAGAAGTGGGGGTCCCAGGCTATGCTGATGGCAAGCAGGGCAGGAAAACAAATTACAGAGCCCGGAAAGGGCAGTCCGGGTGACCGGGAAGTCGGGCCTCAGAGAGCGAGCAGCAACCCCGCCGCTGCGTCAGAGGAGTTCTGAAGCAGTGGGAAGCTCCGCGAGCAGGTGCCCGCTGGAGTTAAGGCCCCACGCGCTTCAGCCCTGGAGAGGACCCGGAGCAGGGCTCCCTTCCCACGGCCTCCCTGGGCCCGGTGGCCGGTGCCCGCCCTGGAGGACGGAAAAGAAGAGAGGGAGGGGCAGAGCTTCTGCCCAGACCCCGACCGCCTTCTTGGCCTTTGGTGGCCTCTGGGCCCTGCTCCTTACTTCCCGGACTCCCCAGGAGGAAGGAAAGAGGGCCTGATGACTGCGTGCAAGGGGAATGTTGGGAATTTGAACGCACTTGTGTTTTCCTAGTAAATATTGTTACCTACAGGCTTCTCCTAGTCTCACAGTTAAAACGTGAAGCATCCAAGACTTCCGGGAAGGGATGTGATGGCAGCAATAGACAAAAAGCTCCTGAATTTCCCAAAGCCACACTCTTAATGCATTTGGGTCACAGGGAATGAGTGCAAGATGATTTAGGACCCAGGTCAATAATGATTTTCTGGGCCGGTGAACGGGAATGCTTGAGGTGGGGGCAGCCACAAAGAAGGGGAAGGTTCCCCAGGGGAAGGGGAGCCAAAGCCCCGGCCCTTCCTTTGACTTAGCCAGAAGGATTTAGGGGATCTCCGCGATGCCTAGTGTAGCCAGAAGTTACTGAATTCCAGAATGGGCTGGTGGAGCAGAGGCCCTCAGAGAGTTCCCGTGAACCTCCAGCAACAAGGCCGTCTGCCCCCTCCCTTCAGGGAAGGGCCTCTGTGACCTGAGAGGCCAGATGGTGGGAGCCTGGGTCCGGCACAAGGGTGGGCTTTGCGTTGACGTCCAGGAGCAAAGACACCCACCGTCAGAGGCCACATAAATCCGTGATGCATCGCTTGTAACTCTTCCCGCCTCTCTCTTCCCTGATGCCCCCAAGCCCCGTCCCCCAGAAGTTAGGTGCAACCAAAGAAATGCGGGGAAACCCCGACAAATTTATCAAGTATCATGGAGGCTGCAACTGAGAATAAGTTTAGTCATAAACAGAAGTCAAAAGATTTTCCAGAAATATGGTGGGTTAGGTTGTTTAGTTAATTAAAAAAAAAAACAAACCTGAAAAATAAGTGAGAATATAGTACTCAGATGACAGCACAGAGAGCAAAAAAGTGAGAAAAACTTGAAAGAAAAAGTAGGATATCCTGCTGGCCAAGTAGAACGAACTAATGTATGTTTGTTTAATCAGAATTCTAGATGAATCAGAAAGAAATGGGGCAGAGAAAATATTGAGAGACAAGAGAGGTTCCCCCCAAATTGTCACAGTTGATAAATCCCCCCCCAAAACCACATAAATGTACACCAAGACACATTATAGACACGTTTACTGAAGACCATCAAAGACAAATGGAAAACCTTAAACGCCAGCCATAGAATGAAGACTCTGGCTTCCAAGGAGCGAGGGTTTCATATACAGCTGACTTTTCCACGGTAACAATAAAACCAGGGGAGATGCCAAAGCAGGAAGAGAGGAGAACTAATACCTGGTATCAGGACCATCACTACGGATGCCAGATATTGAGAAAGAGATATGCTCATATTTTGAAAAGCTAGGTGCTAGCAAAACCTGGAGAAAACTAATAAATTAACCTCAAAATGAATAATTCTACTACTATGAAATAATAGGAGTCAGTGAGACAATGATGGCCGTCAAGCGGCTTCAGCAGAGAATTCTACCAGACACCACTACACTCAAGGAAGACGTAGTCCCAGCCTTATACAAAGTCTTCTGGACCATGTGGAAGAAGGAAGCACAGCAGTGATCCCCAAGCTGGACACAGATCACAGGAGAAGGCGCCGTCACAGCCACCCTCACAAGAGTGGCCGTGAACTCCATCATCCAAACCAGGGCCCCTCTGGGAGGACAGGCAAGCTGATAATCGTGAGGTATAACAGGGATAGAATGGAGCTACCGCTGGTGAATCAGGACATGTTGCTGCCAAAATAGTCCACCCATAAACGTAAATGCGAACAAAAATCCTGAAAACACTAGGACATATAAACAAGCAATATATACAATGGTAAAAATAGATGACTATGTTGGGTTTTCTAGAATGCAGATTATTTTAAAATTAGAAAAAAATTTATGCCACATTAAAAGATTAAAGAAAAAAATGATCATCTCACAATGTGTGGAAAAGTTTTTGACAAAATCAACATCCATTCATGACAAAAACGCTCAGAAACCTAGGATGAAAGGAACTTCCTTAATCTGATAGAGTATATCTGCAATATACTAAGAGGAAACACCACGCTTAATGGTAAAATGATAAAATCTTTTCCTTTGAGATATGTAACAAGACCAGGATGCGTGACTACTTCCATTTAACATTGTGTACACTATCGTAACCTGTGTAGTAAGAAAAAGAAATGAAAGCTATAAAAATAAGAAAAGTAGAAGCAACTTGTCCCTATTTGGAGATGATATCTTGTATATGTGTAATATCCAAAAGAATCTGTGGGTCAGATTTGAGCCCTGATAAGAAGGTTTAGCAACTTTCCTGGACACAGAAACCAGTTGTAGATGGGTATAGTGGCGCATGTCTGTGAGGCTGAGACAGGAGGATGGAACGTTTGAGGTCAGCTTGGGCAACTTAGTGAGACCTTATCTAAAAGAAAGAAAGAAAAAGAGAGAAAGATTGAAAGAGAAAGAAAGGAAGAAAGAAAGAAAGAAAGAAGAGAAATTGTTTTATTATTCTAAAATACCAAGATTTAAATCTAGTAAAATATAAATATATTCTCTACTGAGAAAAATTTAAACTTACTAAGAGATATTTTCTTGAGACAGTGTCTTGCTCTGTAATTCAGGCTGACCTTACACTAACTATATATCCCAGGCTGGCCTCAGGCTTTGGCAATTCTCCTGCCTCAGCCTCCCATGTGCTGGGATCACAAGCATGCACCACCATCCCTAGCCATATTGAGAGATGTTAAAGAAGGAAAGGCTGGATATAATGAGTTATAGAAGTCTCAATATTCTAAAGAAACTATTTTAAGTGATTGTAGAATTTGCAGTCCCCAAATTCCAGTGTCCTGAAGGATGAGAGGAGAGACTGACAAGTTGATTTAAAACTGATATGGATAAAGAATTACCAAGAAAAAAGACAAGGTGGGAGCATTTGCTCTAACAAGACATTATATTATAAAGTTATAATATTTAAGGTAATACGACATAGTTCAAACAGAGACAAATGGAGCAATGGAACAGAATGGAGAGACAGGGCTGGGGATATAGCTCAGTAGAATAAGTGCCCGCCTGGCAAGCACAGGGTCCCGAGTTCAATCCCCAGTACCGCCAAAAAAAAAATTGATGAGCTGAGACAGAATGGAGAGACCCACACTCACACATACATGAACACTTGAAATATGATAGAGGCAGTGATGCAAATCAACAGCCTTTACAAAAGAGATGCTGCTGTAATACAGTACTAACATGGAAACCAATTCAATCAGAGCCTGTCTCATAAATCCCAGATCAATGAAATATAGTATAGAAGATAGTCTAGATAGTATAGAAGAAAATCTCATACTGAGGCAGGGAAGAAATTCCTAAATAAGACACAGTAAGTGCTGTTCCTATAAAAAAGATTAGACTACATTAAATAAGAACTTTGGTTCCTCAAAAGATATCATGGAGCAGTGGTGCATGCCTATAATCCCATCACTTGGGAGGCTGAGGCAGGAGGATTGTTGTGAGTTCAAGACCAGCCAGAGCTACAAAGTGAGCTCAAGGCCAGCCTGAACTGCATAGCAAGACCGTGCCTCAAAAAGACAAAAAGACCAAAAAAAAAAAAAAAAGGTATCATAGAGTGAAAAGATGAGAGCGTGGTAAAAGATATTTGCAACATGTGTAATCCACAGAGTAATAGTATCTGAAATATTTAAAGAACCCCTACAAATAAAAAAAGTGCAGAGAATTTCATAGAAAACTGGGCAAAAGATTGAACACATGGAGGAAAATCCAAATGGGCAATACATATATGGAAAGGAAAGATTCTTAATTTCATTGCTAATCAGGACAAGGCAAATTTAAAACACAGTAAGACAGAATTTATGACTACCAGATTGGTTTGTATAAAAATAATTTGACAATTCTGGTAGTTTTGCATGTTGATGAGGGTGTGGAACAGGAAGAATTCTCAAATACTGCTAGTAGGGAGTGTAAATTGTGTAATTTTGTGAAATCATTTAACATTATCCAATAAAACTGAATATATTCCATGGCCCAGCGACTCTACCCCTGTGTGTGTGGGGGGGCACTGTGTGCATGTCATTGCATATGTGCAAATATAACCACAGCTTTAGCAGCGTGAGACAACAAAACTCCATTATCTTACAATTCTAGTTGTGATAAGCCCTAAAATCAAGATATTTACAGGGCTGCATTCATTTTGAAAGCATCTGTTGCTTTGATTTTTAGAAGCTTCCTACATTCCAGGTTGGGCTTGAACTGTAATTCTCCCACCTCAGCTTCCCAGAGCGCTGGGATTACAAGTGTGCACCACCATCCCTGACTAAAATCAGAATTATTTTATTTCTCAAGTATTGAAAAACCAAATATATAACATAAAACTCACCACTTAAACCACCCTAAACACACAGCTGCGTGGCAGGGAGTGCACTCACGCTGCCGAGCCGCCTGCCTCCCATTCACCTCCAGACCTTTCTCCGTTCCCCAGCCCAAACTCTACCTCCACTACGCATTAATCCTCCACTTCCCTTCCTGCTGGCCCTCTGTGACCACCCTTCCATTTCCTCTCCCTGTGAACTTGATTATCTAGGCATTTCATGTACAAGGACTCATACACTGTTTGTCCTTTGTGTTGCTTCTCATCCCACTTAGTGCAGTGTCTTCAGGGCCCAGCCACTTGTGCCATGAGAGAATTTCCTTCCTTTTTAAGGTGGAATAATATCCCCTTGTCTGTGCACACTGCATTTTGTTTATCCACTTAGCAGTTGGTGCACTTTCGTGTTTTCTCTGTTGTGAATGCTGCTGCTGCTGTAGCCTGAATGCTTGTGTCTTCCACAAGTCATACACTGAAATCTAATTTCCAACATGATGGGCCTTTGTCAGTGATTAGCTCGTGAGTATGGAGCACTTAGGAATG
Source organism: Dinomys branickii (assembly GCA_004027595.1). Taxonomy (NCBI): domain Eukaryota; kingdom Metazoa; phylum Chordata; class Mammalia; order Rodentia; family Dinomyidae; genus Dinomys; species Dinomys branickii. The sequence continues at coordinate 30,414 of PVLD010015747.1, forward strand.
GGGTTAGTGTCCTTATAAAAGACACGCCAAGATCTCCATGCCTCTTTTACCACTTGATGGCATGAACAAAATGTGGTTGTCTGTGAGTTCCTCTCTGCTGATCCCTTGATCTCAGACTTACTTCCCAGGCTCTAGAACTGTGAGAAATAATTTTTTTCTTATTAGCCACCCAGTGTATAGTATTTTGTTACAGCAGCCCAGAGGGACTAAGAGAGTAGCTAAGAACATTGGTGCACAAATTCAGTCCAGATGTTTCAATGTGTGACTTCAGTAAAAAAGACAAACACTGTGCCGGGCATGGTGGCACACACCTGTAATCTCAGCACTCAGGAGTCTGAGGCAAGAGGATCGTTACAAGTTTGAGACACTTTTGTAGCCTGGGCTACACGGTGAGCTCAAGGCCAGCCTGAACTGCATAGTGAGACCCTGTCTCAAAAAGTCAAAAACCAAAAACCAAACAAAAAAGACAACCACTGAAGACACCAGGACAGTTCCAATGACCAAGACCAGAAAGAGACATATGGGCTCCAAGTCCACTTCCTGCTTACTACTGGTGACCTCATGGCCCTGTCTACACCGGCATCTATGCAGAAACAAAGCATACTGTTGCAGACCATGAAATGAACTCTTAATTACAGCTGAGGCCAGACCCCAGCCTCAAAGGAGCACTGGACACAGTGTGTGGAGTGACAGACTGTAACTCAGTAGCTACATCTGAAAAACTCTTCAGTGTTTGAAAAGCCCACTGCAAGCTTAGTAGTGAAATGAATGTTTCAGATGAGACTGCAAAATTAAAGATAAGTCACTTAAGAAGCCAGCGCAGGGAGAGGGAGGATCCACCAATCAGGCACAGCACAGAGCCTCCCTGGGAGGACCAGCTTGCCCTGGTTTGCCCACAATGGTTCTGCTTTTTAAAAGCAGTAAGTCCTTTGTGTTAGGAACCCCCTCAGACCTGGGCAAATCTTCTATGCCCCGGTACCTTCCAGCACCTGAGCAGAGATGTCCCTGTGGAAAGGAGAAATTCTTCTGATTGTCTGTAGTACAGTAGGATATCTGTAGTTGACAATAACTGCATAATTTTTATCTAATAGGATTTTTTTAATGCTCCCAATACAAGGAAATGATGATGAATATGTTAGTTGCTCTGATTTGATTGTTACACATTGTAAAATTATATTGAAATATCACATTGTACTTCATAGATACATCCAATTGTTATATATCAATAAAAAGAAATATCACACTGTACTCAATGAATATGTGCAATTATTATGTCAAGTAAAACTTTAAAATGCCTACACTTTGGGTGCCTGCATCGAGCAGAGTTAATCCCCATAATTAGAGACAGAAAACAGCCATGCATCTGAAGGACAGCATAAAGGCACGCAAAGATGATCTCTGCTATCCATGAAGGGCCTCTGCATGGATGAGAAACAGGCACTGCTCTGGCTGGCTGACTTGCAGAAAGGTGCTTTTCCCTCTGTCTCACCTACCCTTGGGCTTTGCTTGTGAGTTAAGGTCTAGATTTCTATCCTCTCACTTCCAAAGTGCAAAGCACCTTTTGGAAGACAAACAACTCACTGATTGTGTGCGGTGCTGGACAGTGTTTTCCAGAGAGCTTTCAGCAGGGACTCAGTGAGCCTCTTCTGGAGCTCAGGGAAACATTGAACCCTGTAGCCTGGTCCCCTGCCACAGGAGAGGGGTGCAGAAGGGTCCTAGGGCCTTCTCATGGGTCTGCTCCTCTACCTGAGTGGTGTACAGCATCAGAGGGCGCCTGGTCTATAGAAAGCAGAGCTCTCACAAGGAGGCACAGTGGGACCCATCCCATGTGGTCAGATCTACGTCATGGAGCACTGCATCCTCCTCTCTAATCACAACTTCAGCACCAGCCTGCTGGGACCAGACAGCACCTCCATGGTCCAGGGCTCTGTTGCCCCCTCTTTCTCTGACTGGTACTCAGAGTTCTTGGCATTTCTGCTCCAGCTGGCTCTTTCCATTTGCCCAGCTGCTGCAGTTCATAGCTACCCACACAATGTACTGGAATCCAAGGGGCAGGCAGTATCCACACTGCCTGAGCCAGTTCTCCAGGCCTGAGCTAAGAGGAGCCTCGCTGGGGACCTGAAGAAGTGGATCTGCAATGGTGGAGACTTCAGACACTCCTGAATGGAGTCCTGGTGAAGGAGCAGGTCTGGGAGAAGGGCTTTCTCTGAGTGAGCTTCTAGGAGCTGAGTGACTCTGCAAAGAAGCATTCAAGAGGAAGATGAGTCAGACACTGAGCATCGGAAATGTGTCGAAATTCCCCTCTCTCAGACTCAGGGAATTTCTACTGCAGCAGGGACAGCATTTTGCTCACATCTATCAGGTTCTTCAAAGTGAGTTAGTTAGGGGATTTAAATTGGGGGATAGAGTCTTCAAATGTGATTCAGAATGGCAACAGCAAAATACAGCTTCCCAGGGACCTGGACTCGAGACATCTGAAAACAGCAACATAGGGAAGAGGAGAAGTAGAGCTCTGGGAAGGAAGAAAGAGCTGCCGGGAGAGTGAGAAACCATCGGAGAAAACAGAGAAATGGGAGACAAAACAGGGAAAGAATATGGCAGTCTGAAATGCTAACCCTGGCTCTTGGGAAGGAGGTTGTGTCTCTGCTAAGACAGGGTGAGACTGGCAGCCCCAGGAAGAAACAACAGACTGGCAGCTCTGGCTGCAGGAAAAGCTCATAGCTGTCGTAAGCTGCAAAAATATTGAGAGGCTTTACTGTGAAAGAAAGGAAGAGTGAAAGAAGAAATTCACTGCGGCGTCCACCATATGTAGGAGTGATACCATCAGAAACCATTTGGGGAAGGGGTTTATTGTTTAAGACTGAACTATTCCAGGAATCAGAAGTTACAGAACAACTATAATCCAGGGTCCCTGAGGTCACCCTATCACAGTGATGGGGGATCTAGCTACAGGAGATAGTTTCTGACAAGGGCTGGGCTAGCTGCAGGCCCTCCGAGAAGTATAAAGAGCAGAGTGATCAGGTTGTGAAGGACATGGGGGCCCCAGCCTTGGTGGTGGGAAGCCAGGTTAGTCGCATGTGGTTTTCTGAGGGAACTGGGCCTCAAAGTGCCGACATTAAGTCCAGCGGCCTGCACGGCCCTTTGCTGTCTACTTTCAGCACAGAGCTTAGCGTTCTGTCTGTTTTTCCCATCCGCAAACAAGATCAGGGATATACCTCCACCCGGACGATTGCCACATGCTGGTGTGTGTGGACAGAGGGGACTCTGGGACGGCGTGGGGGGCACCTCACAAGGCCACAAGCTACAAAGCTAGATGGAGACAGCAGTGTCTTAGAGTGTACAGAAGTCCACAAGTGCTAAGGGCTGCTGCAGTGAATACAGCCTTAAGGCAGACACCGCGCAACTGTCTGACCACGACCAGTAGGAAACGTAGGGGAGAACTCAGCAGAAAGAAGGGGTAGAAACAAAACAGGCCCTAGCCGTGACTCTCTATCCCCCACCTATATCTGGTGAAGTCCGATACCACTGGCCCTGGAATGAACCCTTCACCTAAGTGTGTGGAGGAAAGTTTTGGACTCATTTCTACTTTCCTTTGAATGTTTTTGTTTGGTTGGTTTGGTTTCTTTTTCTTTTGCTCTTTCTTTTTATCCCTTTTTTCTTATCTTTTGTGTTTGTGTTTTTCTGTTAACTTTACCTAATTCTATGATTGACCAATTAATTTTTAGACAGAGTCTCACTATATAGTTCAGGTTGGCCTTGAACTCACTATGTAGCCCATTCAGGCTTTGAACTGGTGGCAGTCCTCCTGCATCAGCCTCCCAGGTGCTGGGATTACAGGTGTGTGCCGTGACACATGGTTATTTCTTTTATTTTTTAGTTGAATTTTTATCTCACTTGTCTCTGCTCTGATTCATCTTTTCAAATTTTATTTCTTTCATTTCCCTTCCCAACATCCATTTTTATTGTTACTACTATTAATCATATATTAATATGTAAAATAATAATTACTGAGTTTTAGCTATTTAGTTGACTCTGTGCTATTATTGCTGAACCCCCTTCTATTGTTAATGGTATACTTATAGCTCTTAGTAGATCTTTACTGATGTTGATATTTTGTTTGCCTTTGTGTCTACATTATTATTGCAGATTTCTATTGTTAATAATGTTAATAGTTATAGCTATTGTTGGTTCTATGGTATGTCAATATTGAGTATATTTTTGAAAATATTATTACTATTGCCGATTTCTATTGTTGATGGCGGCATAGTTATTGCTTTTAATTGGTCTTTACTATATGCTAGTATTTGGTTTGTCTTTGTGTCATCAACATGACTGTGGTTTGTTTTCTCTTCTCTGAGTGGAGATCAAGCCCCCAGGAGAGGGTTGGACAATAAGACCCTCAAATACTATACTAAATAGGTTGAAGATGGATATAAACATGAAGACATAACTAGCCCAAGGACGAATCACAGGGAGACAGAATCTGACTAAAGAGATCTCCATAGCAGGGACAGAGTTCTCCGCCCCAGCTGATATTCAAATCCCAGCACTGAAGCAACAGAGTTAGAAAATAAGGCAATGAGACACCTTCAGAAGGCCCTAATCCGTCAGACACTGACCTCACAGGCACCGAAGTAGAGGAACTTAGAAACCAAATGGTCAAATTGTTTGAGGAGATACAAGATGAAACATAAGTAAATGTATAAGATGTTTAATGAGCCCAAAGAGGATAGCCGGGCATGGTGGCACACGCCTGTAATCCCAGCACTCGGGCGGCTGAGGCAGGAGGATCGTTATGAATTTAAGACCAGCCTGAGATGCAAAGTGAGCTTAAAGCCAGCCTGAACTGTAAAGCAAGAGCCTATCTCAAAAAGACAAAAAACCCAAAAACAAACCAATCAAAGAGGATTTAATGAAACAAATTAAGAATTTTGCCATAAAAATGTTCAATGAGCTTAAAAGAAGAAACAGACAAAATAATTTAGCTAGATAAGCCATAAATGACTAGAACTAGAAAGAATTAGACAGTAAAGTATGAAAAAGAAAATAAGCAGAAATTCATGACATGGAAAATTCAGTGGAAGGCATATTTGAGCAGTGTGAGGACAATGTTAGAAATACAAAACAAGGATGATGCGGTAAATCACAGACTCACTGACACCCCAGATGAGATCGGGCGCATTCAGGGTGGTGTGGCTGTAGACACTGATACCCCAGAAATGATAAGATACCGTGTAAGCTGGAACCACCAGGTGCTAGATGACAACAATAATAATATTTCAGAATTATAAAGATAAAGGCATATTAAATGATAATTCAAAGGTATAAATTTATTCACTGAAATCATAGCAGAAATATTTCCAAATGTAGGGAAAGAATTCAATATTCAAGTACAAGAGGCTTATAAAATCCCAAATAGCCACCCCCAGGAAAGAACTTCTCCATAACACATCATTACCAAAATTCCAGAAATTCAGAAAAAGGAGAGAATATTCAAAGCTATTAGAGAAAAATAGCAAGGAACTTATAAAGGTAAACCTGTAGGAGTAACTACAGATTTCTCAGCTTAAATCTTAAAGGCCAGGAGAACTTGGGGTGAAATTTTTAAGCCCTATATGAAAATAATTGTCAACCTGGACTTTTATATCTTACAAAATTAACCTTTGGAATTGACATAGAAGTAAAGAATTTCTACAACAAAAAAATCCTAAAGAACTATATGACCACAAAACCAGTATTACAGAAAATACTTAAAGAAATCCCAGATAGAGACAAGGAGACCACCAGCACCAAAGAGCCCTAAAGAAACCACACATCTAACTGGGAGAATATTTACACAAAAAGGAAAAAAAAATGAATCAGTATTGGAAAAATAATACAATGAACCAAATTAAAAAAAACACCTTACATCAGTAACTTTGTCAGTGGTCTCAACTCCCCGATCACAAGACAGACTAGCAGACTGAATTAAAAATGTAGCCATAGGCACAGATCTTCCATCAGTGACGGGGGCTGACCCGCGCTGACACCTGAGTGGTGTGGCGCTTCACGGCCTGCGTCTGGGCTCTGTGGCACAGACCTCCCATCAGCCACGAGGGCCGACCCACACTGACACCTGAGCAGTGCGGTGTTTCATGGCCTGCGTCTGGGCTCTGCTGTGCCAGAACTTCCACCAGCAAGGGAGGTCAGCCTGCGATGCCACATGAGCTGCGCAACTCTTCTCCTCTGGTAAGGCTTATGCCTGCATTCTGCTCCACACCTTAGAGTTAGGAAGGAGCTCGGACTGGGAGGGCCCGTCCCTGTTGGTGATTGAGACCTGCAGTGTGGAATCAGCCTCAGGCTCTGGGGTCCTTGGAGTTGGGAGGAGAGCCCTGCTTCCCGCTGACCAGCTACCTGAGGAACCTGAAGCAGTAGCTGCTGCCTAACCACTATTGGCTTCAAGGCTGAGGCCCACATGCTTCCCGTCCATGGACTGGACACCCTGTTACTGAAGCCCAGCACTCCCCCACCATCACAGGTGTGATCTGAACTGTGCACCCCAGCAATTGCCTGGGGTCCCTAGGCCCAGTAGTCCACGGTCTGCTACCATCTTGGGTTTAGTTTGATATCCAGGTAAACTAGGGTCCCTACAGTCCTTTGTGAGCTGCCTGGATAGTTAGTAGCTCAGCACTTGTCATCTGACATTCAAAATGATAAGACATAGGAGCAAAATGCATTCTCAGAACACAACTCCACCCAGAACAAGTACAGGACACAATGACATAGGAGAACTAGGAAACCACTTACCTGAAATTTCTGAAATGATCACATCTGAAGTAACAAAACAACTCCATCAGGCCACAGAAGAGATTAAATCTGAAATAATCTCTCAGGCAAAAAATGAAATGAAAATAATAATGGAAGAAATGCTTCCCACATACAGAGAAGAAACAGATAAAAGACTAGAAGATCAAAGGCAACAAATGGAAACATTACATGAGCAATTTAGGAATGAATTAGAACACATGAAACAGACTCAGAGAGATTTCCAGGAAATGAAAACTGCCATTGAAAGGTTGCAAAACCACTTAAATGAAGCTGAAAATAGAATTTCAGATCTTGAAGACAGCATGACAGCTAACGATTGTGAAAGGAAGGATCTCTTAAAGTTATCAAGGAACAGGAAAAATCAATCCAACAGCTGCAAGACGAAGCAAAGAGAAATAATGTCTGAGTAATAGGAATCAGTGAAACAGCAGGAGGCAACACAAATGACATAAAAAGAATATTTGCAGAAATACTAGCAGAAAATTTCCCAAGCATGGTAAAAGATACTGATGTGCAGGTAAATGAAGCATATAGAACTCCAATGAGCCACAACCCAGATAAAACCACACCCAGACATATATTAGTCAAGATCCCAGATATGCAGCAAAAGAACACAATATTAAAAGCTGCTAGAGAAAAGAAACAGATCACCCACAAAGGAAAGCCCATCAGAATCACAGCAGACTTCTCAACAGAAACCATGAAATCAAGAAGAGCTTGGAGCGAGATATTACAGATTCTGAGACAAAACAGCTTCCAACCCAGACTGATGTATCCTGCAAAAGTATCCTTCACATTCAATGGAGAAATAAAGTATTTCCACAACAAAGAACAACTGAAGAACTTCATGAGTGCCAAACCAGCATTACAAAAAGTACTGAAAGATATTCTAGACAGAGAAAAAAGAGACCACAATCTCAAGAACAACAATAGAAAGGAACCCTTATGCAGAACAAGCAGTTAAAGAGCAAAAGTAGGAAAGCAACAGCAAGTAAACAGCATGACAAGAATAAGCCAATGTATAAAAGTTATAACCATTAATGTAAATGGCCTCAATTCACCAGTCAAAAGAAACAGACTGGCAGAGTGGATTAAGAGACAGAATCCCACAATATACAGGAAACACACTTTACTCAAAAGGAAATCCATAGACTGAAAGTCAAAGGTTGGAAAACAATCCTCCATGCAACAGGTTCCCAGAAAAAAGCAGGAGTAGCTATTATGTTTGCAGACAATGTAAATTTCAAACTGAAAACTATCAAAAGAGACAAAGAAGGCCACTATATACTAATTAGGGGAAAACTGCAAAAGGAAGAGATAACAATTCTAAACATGTATGCACGGAATACTGGAGCACCAAACTATGTAAGGCAAACCTTAATGGACATAAAAAACCAAATAAACAATAACACTATTGTATTAGGGGACATAAACACCCCTTTGACGCAGAGACAAGTCAATTGGACTAAAACTCAGCAAAGATATAACAGACCTGAACCAAATGTGCAAACAAATGAACTTAGTAGATGTTTACAGAGTGTTCCACCCTGCAACACCAGAATACACATTTTTCTCAGCTTCACATGGGACTTTCTCTAAAATAGACCACATTCCAGCCCATAGAGCATACCTACCTAAATGCAAAAGGATTGAAATTATCCCATGCATATTATCTGACCACAGTGCAATGATTGGAAATTAATGACAAAGGGAATTCCAAAAAATCCATAAATACTTGGAAATTAGACAACAACCTCCTGAATAACCAATGGGTCATGGAAGAAATTAAAGAAGAAATTAAAAAATACCTACAAACAAACGAAAATACAAATACAACTTATAGGAATCTGTGGGATGCAATGAAAGCAATCCTAAGAGGGAAACTTATAGCAATGAACTCACACATAAAGAAAACAGAAAGGGAGCAAATAAATAACCTAATGTTGCACCTCAAACTTTTAGAAAAAGAAGAACAAGTCAAGCCCAAAGCCCAAAGAAGGGAGGAGATTATAAAGCTTAGGGCAGAAATGAATGTAATAGAGATGAAGAAAACTCTACAAAAAATAAGTGAATTAAAGAGTTGGTTCTTTGAGAGAATAAATAAAATTGATAACCCCCTAGCCAACCTTATCAAAAAAAGAAAGAACTCAAATTCATGCAATAAGGAATGAAAAGGATAAAATCACTACAGATCCTACAGAAATTCAAAAGATCATTAATACCTACCTTGAGAATCTTTACTCCAATAGGATAGAAAACTCAGAAGAAATGGACAGATTCCTAGAAATGTATGAATTACCAAAGTTGAACCAGGAAGATATAAAAATCTTGAACAACCCAATATCGATTAATGAGATTGAAAATGTCATTAAAAACTTACCAACAAAGAAAAGCCCAGGCCATGATGGATTCATAACAGAATTTTATAAAATATTCAGGGAAGATTTAATGCAAAAATCATCAAACTCTTCAATGAAATTGAAAAGGAAGCAATTCTCCCTAACTCATTTCTGGAGGCAAGTATTACACTGATACCAAAACCAGAGAAGGACCCAACCGAGAAAGAGAACTATAGGCCAGTCTCCCTAATGAACATAGATGCAAAGATACTCAATAAAATACTAACAAATAGAATGCAGTGAATCATAAGGAAAATTATACACCATGACCAGGTTGGATTTATTCCAGGAATGCAGGGATGGTTCAATATTTGCAAATCAATTAATGTAATACACCATATCAATAGAGCCAAAGACAAAAAGCACATGATCATCTCAATAGATGCAGAAAAAGCTTTTGATAAAGTCCAACACGCATTCATGTTAAAAACCCTAGAAAAAACAGGAATAGATGGCCTCTACCTCAAACTGATCAAAGCTATCTATCACAAACCAACAGCCAATATCATATTAAATGGACAAAAACTGAAAGCTTTCACTTTGAAGTCAGGAACAAGACAAGGATGTCCATTGTCACCACTCCTATTCAACATAGTTCTGGAAGCATTTGCCAGGGAAATTAGACAAGAGAGAGAAATAAAAGGAATACAGATAGGAAAGGAACAAGTAAAACTATCACTATTTGCAGATGACATGATACTATACATGGAGGACCCCAAAAACTCCACAAGAAGACTCCTTCAATTAATTGACAAATTCAGCAGAGTAGCTGGATACAAAGTCAACACCCAAAAGTCAATAGCATTCCTGTACACAAACAACAAACAGACTGAGAGAGAAATTAAGGAAACCATACCTTGTACAATAGCATCCAAGAAACTGAAATATTTAGGAATCAATCTAACAAAAGAGGTAAAAGATCTATTCACTGAAAACTATAGTACTCTGAAAAAAGAGGATTTCAATAAAAGGAAAAACATTCCCTGCTCATGGTTAGGAAGAATCAACATTGTGAAAATGGCCATAGTACCAAAATTATTGTACAGATTCAATGCAGTTCCCATTAAACTACTATTAGCATACCTCACAGATCTAGAGAAAACATTTCTCAAATTCATGTGGAACCAGAAGAGACCCAGAATAGCAAAAGCAATCCTGGGCCACAAGGACAAGTCAGGTGGAATCACAATCCCTGACCTGAAATTATACTACAAAGCTACTGTAATGAAATCAACCTGGTACTGGCTCAAAAACAGACCTGAGGATCAATGGAACAGACTGGAAGATGCAGCCACAACCACAAACACACTCAGCCACCTAATATTTGACAAAGGGGCCAAACAAGCTCACTGGAAGAAAGATAGCCTCTTTAATAAATGGTGCTGGAAAAATTGGCTTGCCACTTGCCAAAGACTGAAAATAGACCCAAGTCTATCACCATGCACCAAACTCAAGTCAAAATGGATCACAGATCTCAATATGAAAACAGAAACACTAAACCTATTGGAAGAGAAAGTAGGTAAAAATCTTGAAGACATAGGAGCAGGCAGAGAGTTCATGAACAAAAATCAAACTGCAAAGGAAACACTTCAAAGAATCAATAACAGGGACCTCATCTTACTGAAAAGATTTTGCACATCTAAAGAAATCACCAGCAGAGTAAAAAGAAAACCCACAGATTGGGAAAAAAATCCTAACTGGCTGTCCCTCGGACAAAGGTCTTCTATTTAGAATGTACAAAGAATTAAAAAACATGAACCTGTCCAAATTCAAAGACCCAACCCAGAAATGGGCATCTGAGGTGAATACACACTTCTCAGATAAAGAAATACAAATGGCAAATAAATATATGAGCAAATGTTCTACATCTTTAGTCATTCGAGAAATGCAAATAAAAACAACATTGAGATTCATCTCACCCCAGTAAGGTTGGCCAGCATCAAGAAATCATCCAATAACATATGCTGGCGAGACTGTGGAGAAATAGGAACTCTGCTGCACTGCTGGTGGGAATGCAGACTGGTGAAACCACTGTTGAGATCGGTTTGGAGATTCCTCAGCAAACTAGGTCTGGAGGTCTCATTCCCAGCTATTCCCCTTCTGGGTATTTTCCCAGAAGATCTGAAAACATCATATCACCGTGGTATATGTGCACCCATGTTTATAGCAGCGCAATTTGTAATAGCTAAATCATGGAAGCAACCCAACTGTCCACTCACAGAGGACTGGATTAAAAAACTGTGGCATTTTTACATAATGGAGTATTATTCAGCTATAAAGAAAGACAAACTTGAGGCTTTTATAGGCAAATGGTCACAGTTAGAGACAATACTCATAAGTGAAATAAATCAGATATGCATGTGCAAAGAGCATATTGTATCATTAGTGTAAGAACCTGAAGGTGGGAATATAAATTAAGAGGTATGAAAGGAAACTGCTCAAAAGTAAAGAGCAACTGTGATGAAGGGAAGGAGAAAAGGAAGAGAGGGATAGCTACGTAAGTATGTATATATATATGCAGGATGGCTAATATGGTTACACTATTGTCTCATGTCACTTTATTGTAAGGAACAATCAATGATTAGTTGTTTAATCAATCTTGTATGTCTATTTGCATTATCCTGAACATATACTTTGAAGTTATCAATGTGTAATACAACAACCATTGTTAATCCCCTGTCACCTTATCTGTAATTCAGTTTTTGTACTGTTCTAGTGCTATTTTGTGTCTGTTTGCTAATGTTTTCGTTCTTTTACTTTTAAAATTAAAAAAAAAATGCAACCATATACTGCCTCCAGAAAACATACATACTTCATCCAAAAGCAAGCACGTAGACTAAACATAAAAGGATAGAAAGGGATACTCCATTCAGCTGGAGCTTGAAACAAGCAGAAATAGCTATTTTATTTTCAGACACAGCAGATTTCAAGATAAAAGTGGTAAAAAGAGACAAAGGTGGACACTACATACTGGTAAAGGGCACAGTTCAACAAGATGAGAGCAACTGTGAGTACCTGTGCAACAAAAGTCCGCACGCCCAACACCACAAAATAAAACCTAGTGAACCTGAAAGGACGGAGAGACACTAATGCAATCACAGTGGGGGACCTCAGTACCCCACTGCCACAAGTGGGCAAGAGACAGAGATCGGCACAGAAATGTCAGAGTTGAGCCACAGCACTGAACAAATGGACTTAACTAATACGTACAGTGTTTCATCTAACAATAGAATTCACACTGTCCTCAGCAGCACACAAGACCTTTTCCGGATTAGACCATATGTAAGTCATAAAGCATGCTCGCATAAATACAAAAGAGGAAAGAAGCTAAAAATCAAAAGGAAGAGAAGCAACAAAATTATACAAATACTTAGACATTAAGTGATGCATTATTGAATGGATTACAGAAGAAACCAGAAAGAAAGAAAAAAATCTCCTAGAATTGAGTGATCATGGAAACACAATACACCAAAACCTATGGGACACAGTGAAAACAGTTCTAATAAGTTTATAGCTTAATGCACACATAAAAGAATAGAGCGATTCCAAACACATAACTCAGGGTCCTTGAAAAATAACAATAATCCAATTCTAAAACTAGTAGAAAGAAACTAGTGAAATTGAGACTAAAAAAACAATTAATGAATCAAGGAGTTGGTTATTTGAAAGGGTGGGAAGAAGATCTGAGAATGGGGAGATGGGAGGATGGAAAGGGGAACGGAGGTAAAAAGGATCAGTGTGTGATGTGAGTATGTTCTAATTCCTCCACGACGAATGCTTTTACTATAGGACATTATTAACATATACTAATAGAAAAGGGAAAATAATGAATTGAGAGGGAAGCACACAGGAATGGCTGGCGTTCAGTGCAGGTGACTTCGACAGGAGCTGCGCGAGGCTGCCTTGGGACTCTGCATAGCTGCGTGGGGCCGTGAGACCCCTGAAACACTGAGACGTGCACAAAAAATGACGTGTGTTTTTTCCCCATTGTTGTCTTCATTTCTTCCCCGTGTTAGTTAGCTTTGTGTACCTGTGACAAAGCGCCAGAGAAAGTAAACCAAAAAGGAGGAAAGACTTATTTCGGCTCTCAGTTTCAGTCAGTCCGTGGTTAGTCTGTCCTGTTGCTCTGGAGGGCGACTGCAGCGCACCATACCGGGCACAGAGTGTGGGGGAAGCTGTTCACCAGATGGCAGCCCGGAAGCAGAGACAGAGGGGGTGGATCAGGATGGAGGAAAGGTCCCAGTGTTCTCTTCAGGGGGCCACCCCAATGGCATAACTTCCACCCACTAGTCTGCATTTCTTAAAGGTCCATCATGTCTGAACCGTGCCATAGGTCGGTCACTAAGCCTTTAAAACATAGGTCTTTGGGGATCATTTATGATCCAAACAATAACACTTTCTGGCACTCATTCCAGACACTGGTCAAATTCTTGTGCAGATTCTTAACTCTCAAGTCACATATAAAGGAAAACCTGGCACATCTTAGAGCCTTAGTTTCTTTTTCATTGTGACATCTATCTAGCCCCTCCCCAGGACTGCCCAGCTCTGTGAGTGGAAGAAGACGTTCTGGTCCTTTCTCTCTTTGGGAACCGTTCTGCCCTGGTATTTGGTATGGAGGGGAGGATGTAAAGAGAACTATATTGCTCATATGACGGGCACTGGCATCGTCCTCTTAGCTGGCATTGCTTTGGGGGTGGGCTTGTCTGATGCAAGGCTGTCTCTGGCCAGCAGTTCCTCAAGCCACCATGGGGCCTGTGCATACATCCTTCAGGGCTCCCCCTAAGCAGGGAGGGGCCTCTATACCTCACTGTTCCCCACCAAAGAAGACCTGTACTCAGCCTTTTTTGAGCCCCCTGATCCAGTGCTTGTGGCCAGCTCTCAACCTCCTTTTGGTGAGTCCCGTTGCCCAGCAGGCAGCTTTCTTGATGGGCAGTTCAAGCCCTTACAATGCCGAGGTGTCCGCTTTGGCCATGGGAGACCATATGTCCTTTCCCCACCAAGCTTGGGAGGGCAGAGGTTCTAGCGCCTTCTGTCTCTGTTGTTTGCTGGGCTTAGAGCAGCGCAGGGTTGGTGCTGCTTTTCTTTTCTAGGAGAATAAGAGGTGAGGTCCTGCGTGGCATCGTTAAACTGCCAGCTAATCTTGAGGGGCAGTTTAATTGACAGGCAACTAGGAAGAAGGCAACATGGGCATTTCTATTAGAGTTATTTTATATGGACTCTGATGGGAGAATTTTAGAATATGATAAAATGGGAGCACAGTTTATGCTATGTGATATGGGGCTCCAGGAGATGGAGGAAGGCGGAAGGGATGAAAGAAGATCCAAGCCTTGAAGAAGGGTGAAGAAGTTTTAGGGGGGCAGGACCTTCAAATATAATGACTGATTGTTCCCTGGGCTGGAAGGAGTCCTATAAAACTTCTGTGGGATTTCTACAGGGGAAAAAAACCCAACTAGGTTGTGCTTTTCCTTGGCCCTGGTCCCAGAGGATTAGCCATAAATCATGAAAGGACAACGTGATAATTGATTGTGTCAACTTGAGTAAGAAATGCCCAAATAATTGGATCAGCATAGTACTGGGTGTTGCTGAGGGATTTACTTAAGACAGAACATCCTCCCTGGTAGGCCTGTTGCGTGTATGCCACAAAAGGAAACAAACAAGGAAGACTTGCTTCGGCTTCTCCAGAGGAGCTCCGCTTCATCTTCACCTGGGACGCCTTCTCCTGGCTTCCGGCACGGGCCTGCAGCCTCCCATCTCAGGCCCTTCGACCTGCTTATACAGACTTGTGTGGGGCACCACAGTGAGCTCCAGGCCTTTGACTGGATCCTTTGGCTCTCCAGTGTGCTGAAGGCCCTTTCTCATTCTCCTACACCTGGCTCTGTGGGCAGCCACTGTAAACCAATCTTGTAGATTTTTTTTTTTTTTTTGGTCTTTTTGAGGCAGGGTCTCACTATGCAGTTCACGCTGGCCTTGAGCTCACCTTGTAGCTCAGGTTAGTCTTGAACTCGCAACAATCCTCCTGCCTCAGCCTCCCAAGTACTGGGATTACAGGCGTGCACCACCACGCCCAGCGCTAGATTCTTATATATTTGTATATTTTGCATTAAATCTGTTTCTTCGGTAAACACTGACTGATACAGGTTTTGGTACCAGGAGTGACTCTAGAGCAGTAGAACTATAGAGACAAAATTCTTTAATGGTTTTAGGTTTTCCTGGAGTGGGCTCTGTAATTTGATGAGACCTAAAGATGCCATAGTCTCTCCTAATTCTGTGGGGAATACTGTTAGTCCTTGGCACGAACTATTTACAGTAATATGCAGTATAGATCCATTTGATTATCCTAATTTACCACGTGTGAGATGTAAGGAACTTCACAACACCATATATAAAACTTCTGAATATTTTTGGCACAGTGGGAAATATAATAATGCTGGCTGGTTGCTCTTAGCACCTCTGGAGAAACTAGTCAGGGAAAGCAATGAGCTCAAAACATCCATAGAAAATATAAAGTCTTCTAACTGTGAGGACAAATGAATAGAGGAAAATAAGGAACTCAAAGATTCAATTTCTCAGCTCCAGACACACATAAAAAAATTTAAAAGTTTCTAAGTGTCCTGAGAAAGAATCTCCTCTCTTCACAGAGCCAAGATTACAGAAACCCAAACACGGGCCTTCATAATTTGATTGGCTGAAATGTCCTTATAATGAAATGTAAGTTTAATGCTCAACCTCAAAGGGTGTCTGATGTAAGGGTGAAAGTGCTGACCGGGATAGAGATGTTGAGGAGGAGCCTAATGAGCCTGAGGACACTGAGTTCCTAGACTCTGATGAGATTACTTTGCCAGATGAAGAGATCCCCCACCCACAGTGGCAGAGGCTTCCTCACACCCAGCCCTGTGATGTTGGCCTTTCCTAGTATACCAGAGGAAATGAATCCTGTGTTGATCGAGCATGATAACGCTGACGCTCTTAGAACCCACCTTAACCACCCATTTTTCCCTCTGACCAAGTGTCTCGGTACTTTTCTCTTGTTGCTGGGACAAAACACCTGATGTCCAAAATCAAGGAAGGAGCAGTTTATTTTTTTTAAATTTTATTTTAAAGACAAAAGAATGGAGACATATGAACCAGAAAAGCCATAAACAATACAGAAAATACAAAGTTATACAGAATATAGTAGGGAATTAACACTGGATGTTGTATTACATAGTTATCTTAACATTAGTTAACACAAAAACATTAAAGGAAGTACCAAATTATAGATAAGATAGTAGGGAATTTGCACTGGATGCTGTATAATATAAAGTTATCTTCATTTCTGCTAATACAAAAACGACTGAGGAAATACAGAATTATAGAGAACATGGAAGGGAATTAGCTCTGGATGCTGTCCTACATAGTGTTACCTTCATCTTTGTTACTCAGGTTACACAGATGATGGCGCTTTTGATCAGTTCGTTTTTTCTCCTCCCTCATCTCCGTTGCCCTACCACTCAATTAGTTATCTTCCCTGTGATAATAACTGTACTCCTGGGTTTATCTATATCCTTGGACTCTCACCTGGGGAAGAGATATAGCTGCCTCAGACTATACTATGACATACAGGGATGTATACAAATTGCCATGGTTGGAGGTGGGAAAGCACATATGCTCACAGTGGACCGCCCGGCTCCACCCTGTCGTCGTGCTATGGGTGGGGGCGGGTCCAGACCATGTGGCTCCAGCATTACCGTTCCCCACCCCTTGCAGCTGGGCAATGGGTCTCCGAAGCTGAAGCTACGATTGCCGAAACGAGGGCGTGGGCCAGGGGTGTGCTTGGAGCGGC
>PVLD010015748.1:0-47446 GCA_004027595.1 Dinomys branickii
AAGAGGCAAAAATGTATGTATGTATATATGTATATACATATGTGCAGGAGGGCTAACATGGTTCTACTATTGTATTATATCACTTAATGCTAAGGAATAATTGATGACGGGTTATTCGATCAATCTTGTATGTCTGTATGTGTTATCCTGAACACACACTTCGAAGATATCAATATGCAAAGCAGCAACTATTGTTGGGTTTTTATTTTATTTTATTTTTTTAATTTATTTATTTTATTTTTTGTCTTTGTTTTTTTGTTTTTTGTGTTTTTCTGTTGTTGAGATGATTAATTGTCTGACCAATTTTGCATGTCTGTATCTGTGTTCATGTATATACACTTCGAAGATATCAATAGGTAAAGCAACAACCATTGTTGAGTCCATGTCACCTTGTCTGTAAATCAGTTTTGATTGTACTATTTTTATGCTAATTTGTGTCTGTTTGTTAATATGTTTTTGTGCTTTTATTTTTTTTTAATTAAAAAAATAAAAAGAAAAAAAGATTATCATCCTTTTTCTTACAAAAATAAAGTGATTAGGGTATCAACATTTGGGTAAGGAATTATCTGTCACAAAATTCTCTTAATCACTGATCTCACCTAATGGTCCTTATTCTACCACTAGGTAGTGTTCTGAATTAGAGCTGAAATTAGTACAAAGCATGTTTTTAAACATGA
Source organism: Dinomys branickii (assembly GCA_004027595.1). Taxonomy (NCBI): domain Eukaryota; kingdom Metazoa; phylum Chordata; class Mammalia; order Rodentia; family Dinomyidae; genus Dinomys; species Dinomys branickii. The sequence continues at coordinate 678 of PVLD010015748.1, forward strand.
GTGTTAGAAAAGTTTATGCGATTTAACTGAATAGTATCACTAATGCTATACTTCCTATGTCTGAGTGTTAAACTTCCTGTGGAAGGCAACTTTGTGTTTCATATTGCATCACTGGGAATAACTCAGTGGAGTGAGTTTCAAGCAGTTGTTTACAAATGATATTTGCTAGTGCCTACATATAGAGTCAAAATAACCCCAGGCTTTGCAAACAGGATGTTTAATATCTCTGACTATTCTGTTTAAAATGATAGCTCTTCTACTTTAGAATTTCATTATCCCTCCTATTCTTTTGATTTCTCTCCTCAATCTTATGTCACAGTTTGACATAGTGCCTATATTTATTGCTTTATTTCTTTTTCCCCCTTCTCCTTAGAATATAATTTCCATGGAACAGAGATCTTTGTCTTCCTTGTTCATTCCTATGTTCCCAAGGTCTAAGAGCACTTGGAACATTTAAGCAAGTATTTGACACATTTTTGTAGAATGAATGAACGAATTTGCCATACGCATGTATAAGAAAAGCGTTCCTTTTTGTGGGGTGTACTTTGTTCTAATTACTACACTATTTAGCACCTCTGAGATGTTAAATCTGTGGGCAAGTGTGTGAGGACGCACAAGAGTAGTGTTTCAGGCCCTTTGGATTCAATGATAGAATCAGACCTCTTGCTCTTCACTTTTCAGGGGGTGCTCTAAGCTTCACATTTCTAAACCTCAGAACCCTTATCTTTAAAACTGAGAGAATAATTTGCACCTATGTCACAGGTACAAATGCAATGATGTGCAAAAGTCCAATAGCACTATGCCTGGCACACAATGACCTCACTTATTACAAGGATGAATATATGACTGACACCCGAACACATAGAACAGACTATTGTCCAGGTGACTTTTTTAGAAGCAAGACCAGACAAGTAGCCTGGTTCATTATATCAACTGAAGAATCTGAAATCTAAGCTAGAATGTTTAAGCAGTGATTCTTAAACTGGGAGGAGATGATTTTGAGAGACATTTTCAGAACTACTTGTGGGAATTTTCAGAAGTCTCCAAGTTCTTCACAGTCTGCAATTTTGCTTCGCATTTATATTTTGTTTCCTTTTTTCTTTTTTATTACAATATATTTGTAATACATAATAAATACATTAATCATGGGGAATGTGTACATATCCATATTGTGTCTTGATCCTTTTTATTTCACCTTTAGAATTTGTGTTGTGATGTGACTTTGCTACTAAGAGATAAGACAAATAAAACAGCCTCCTCGAACCCTGCCTTCTGTTCATCTCTCTGCTCCCTCTCTGGCTGGTTCTTCTCTATTTTACAGGCTCTTTTGGCCATTCTCCCTACAACTGTAGCTAATCCAAGGTCTCTTTCCTAGTCCACAGCATTTTCTTCAGTTACGGCTTCTATTCTGCCGTCATCAGCAAATCAGTTTATTCTGAACCGTAAATCTACATTCCTAATGGTGCCCTTTCAGATACAATATAGGGGAAATGGAACATGTTCTCCCTACTGAAGTCTGCTCAGGACACATTGTCCTCTTTTAGGTAAATTACACTATCAAGAAGAACAAGAGCTATTATTTCTAGGTGCCAGGCATTGTGAGATGGAGCATATACACATTTTTGTGTTAAATCCTAACTACACTGGCCGATAGGTACCCTTACTATCATTGTTGTTGCTGGTATGTGCATGTATCCGTTCACCAAGATAAATGTAACCCTGATGCACTACCAATAGGCAGTAATAATTTTTTTAAAAAGTAAAGCTACGGAAATGGAGGCTCAAGGCTATCAACGAACTTGCTCACATCACATAGTTGGGGCAACACTGATTTTGAGCCCTGGGAAGAAGATTCCAGAATCCAGGCTTTTAACCATCACATGACTTTCTCAACGGCGCCAGCGTCACCTTTGACTCCTTTCTCTCCCCTCTCCATCTCTACGCCGAGTTATTGATTCTGCTCCAGTCGCATCAGTGTCTTTCTATTGCACTGGTGCTCACCAGATTAAATTAGACCTTTGCAGGTAGGCCTTTGCCGCATTGAAGACGGAATGATTTCCCTCAAGCACAGATTTCATTATAATACTTGGCCCTGCAATCTCCAGGGAACTTTTTGTAGGCTCTAGAATCTTGTCCTAATGTGTCATTACAGTAGAAAAGGTGATTTCCTGATCCCTGCTGGCTTCATCCCCGTCCTTTGGTGCCCAGTCTTAGGAGGTAGTGGCAGTCTGACTGGGTTCTTGCTGGACTTCTGGGACTTTCTGCACCCACATAGGTCCACTGCAAAAATCATCTCCCTCCTCCTTGTCAGCTACAAAATGTCTACTAATTCACAAGGCTTAGCTTAGGAGTCTTAGTTTCCAGAAAATAATTCAGTTCTGTCTACCTTCCCCAAACCATTAATTGTTTTTTATGTTTATTCCTTTATTGCTTTAATTATCAGTACCCTTTTCCTGATTTTAATGTTAGACTGAACTTTTTGTGTGCAGGAACACTGTCTAACTTATATTTGTGTTAAGCATGTATAACATAAGTGTTAGGCACTTATATTAGTGCTTAACACAATGTCTGGCACAATTGGTTTTCAAATAAATCATAGGTTAAGCAGCACAAATGTCTTGAAATTTTGCATCTTGAAGTTTTACATCTGCTCGTTGCTTCCATATTTTAATGTCTCACCTAGTAGTAGCCTTAAAGTAGTTTAAGCGGATCGTGTCTAATTCAAGGCAATAACTCCACTGTGCTTTGCAGTTGGTTTATATGAAAACATTTATTTGATCATTTTTAATTTACTCAGAAAGTTATCTAATTGATTCCTAAAGAAATCCTGAGTGATCCATCCTAGCATGTTATAATCTTTAGTTAAATATTTATCTTGTAAAATTACCCTGAATCTGAGCCTACTTCTGCCTTTCTTGTTAAGACAGAAAAATGTATCAGCATACCTTTCTCCCACACTCTCTCATGCAAATTTTATGTTTGTATAATTTTTCAAGTGTTTGCCAAGCAGAATTTGTCACAAAGTTGAGCTTCTAACAGAGGACATGTGGCAAGGTGTCAGTTCTGCACACAGGCAGGTGTTTGAGCCCCTTAACTTTACAAATGACCTTCAAAATTCCTGGAGAGCTGTGCATTGCCCTATCTCTGTCCTCTGTCACTCTCACCTCCTCTGCTGAGTCACTCACAGAAAATATGCTGAGTTCTTCTGCAACCATAAATTCCCATAAAACTCAAGCCACAATGTTTTAGGCTGGAGAGGTACAGGACACTTTGCTTACTTCTGGCTACTGTGCTGTCATGCTCAAAGCAATCCATTCAAAGAGATAACCAAACATGACCAGTGTTGTTTCTAAGCAAAGCTGCAGCATTTTCCTTTCCAAAATGTTGTCTATTTCTATTTCAACTCAGTACAACCATCAAGTGTTTGACATGATTCAGTCTATTTCCTGCATGTAGGTTTAATTTTCAGAGCTAATTTAAGTTTATTCAAATCTTTCTCATGCACCACAGCTCTGAAGTGTTATGTTTGACTCAAGTGGCCAGGCCATGACTTTTGCTTTAGGTAAATTCATTTAATTTATTAACTTGTTCCTGGATCAGTCTTCTTTTTCTACTTTCCCTCTGAACTGGGAACATCCATTAAAACTCTGTCTTTGCTTCCCTAGCTGTGCTCTGAGAGACAGGGAAACAGTCTTTTGATTTTAGCAAAGTCTCTCGTCCTCTCTTAACTTCCTTAACGTAACCTTCTTCTAGTCCTCTGTCTTTGCCATTCTCTTTCCCTCCTCTTCAGTTCAATCGTCCTGATGTCTTCTTTCCATTGTTTTAGTGATTTTCAGATCCATATCCCTAACCTAATATTCCCTTATAAACAAATCTTTCCAACTACATACAATTCCTCATTCACATTCCTGATGGTATTTTTAACATCTCCCGTCAATATTTCTCTTAATAATCCCATCATTTTAAGTGTCCTGAAAGCAGTCCTCAGAATCATATTTCATCCTTCTATTTTCTTTTTCCTTTATATCCAGGCTTTACTAGTTCAGTCACTCAGCACTAGCATTGTGGGAATCATGAGAGTCACTGTATGCACAAAAGTAGATGGGATGCTGGTCCTGCCGCTGTGAGAAGCAGTCTTGTAGGAAACGCAGCCACGTGATCAAGTTATTAGTAACAATATGGAAGGCTGTACAGATGAGAAAACGATGTGCTCCAAATGAAAGCGAGAATCACCTACCCCCCTACTGCTGAGAGATGCGCTACCAGAGGGTGCATTGGGTGGGGGCAGGGGAATAGACCAGTGTGATACCGTGCAGGCTGGGAAGCTACTCAGGGAGTGGATCATACAGCCCCAGTAGACCATGAGAGGGATCTGGGGTTTCAGCATATAAGGAATGAGTATATTCAGGCAGCATGGTGAGAGTGTCAAGTCCATGTTGCATGTGATTCCATCAACACACCTGGAGATGGATGGATCACAGGAGAGAATTAAGAGACGGGCAGATTGGTCAGGAAGCCTCTGCAAGTCTGGCAGGTGCAGAGAGGAAATGAGGCTGAACTGAGGCAACAGCAAAAGAAAAGACAGGCTGGATGCTGGAGAGATTGCAAAAGAAAGAATCTCAGGCATAACGACTTGAGACAAGCAGGGAGTTTTGCAAGTTCCATTTAAGAGATGAAAAGAAGGAACTGATCATGGTTTGGGAAATTATCATCAAGGGATTATTTGGAAGGGAAACCCCAAGGGTGAGTTTGTGGAATGTGATTTTCGGAGGCATTGTTCACTAGGTGAAAGAACTGAGGCAGATTTGGTGGGAAGCTTATGCATGGCCTTCTGGCTGCCTTGATCCAACCTCAGCTCGTAAGTCTCCAAATTCATTTTCCATGTCACCTTGAAATGAACATTTGGTGCATGTGTCTCCATTCCTTAGACAGAACATGTTTATCATTTTCTAACTGACGATATCATCTTTTCCTTCCATTTTCTCCATTTACTTGTGATATCCTCTCTTAAGCTCTGAGCCAGGAGCACTGGATTCTGATCCTGATTCACTACAACTAGTCATGTGAGCTAAAGGCAGGTACTCAGCATCCCTGTGCTTCCAAATCCACTTCTGTGATTAGCTGCTACCTCCCAGGTCTATGTAAGGATTTACAGAGTGGTTTGTGTAAAGCACTTGAACAGAAAGCATAGTACATGACAAAAATATATCATACATAATAAAAAGTCAGTAATTTCTTAATTTCATTATGTGTGTGGCTTGGTATGCTACTTACTGAATTTTCCTTTTAGCACACAGTAGAAGCTTGAGAAGCATGCATTGATTTGGTTATATTAATAGGCTGTTGGATACCAGGAAGATCTACCTCTACTGTATCCTCTACACTGTCTTCTTTGAGAAAGCAATACCGGTCTACATTTTTCCTAGTTCATGGATAAAGAGCAAAAAATTATATTTTAAATATAATGTGTAATTTACATATGAAGATGAATGTTTGAGTACTGGTTATGTGCCACCACTCCCTCACAGCAATCTCAGGAGTATTATTTGCGTTATATTCTGCACAGGAACAAGCTGAAGTACAAGAAGTGAAGTAGTTTACTCAAAGTTGTAAAGACAGCGAGCAGAAGAGCTAGAACCTGAGCTTGTGCTTTGTTTGATATGACCTGCCTTCCAATATCTGTCCAACATGTAGGGCCTCTTAATTGAAATGCAGCCTGAGCTGAACACTATGGGAGGGTGTGGGTATCAACAGAGGGGAGGGTTTTACACAGGGGGAGAAATCGCAAGAGCAAATTTACAGGTATACATGAGCCTGTGGTAGATTCCCTGAGACATGTTTGAATCCACGGTAAGGCATAAATGTGGACTTATATTCTGTGCCATGCTCAATAAGGTCGCTGCCTGCCCCAGCCAGGAATCTGGGGTTTCCTTCAGGAATTTTATTTCTCTGCCTAATTAGTTATGAAATCCCACCAAACTTGCCTTCTAGGCATGTCTCATCTGCTTCTCTTCCTGCGGCTCCCACCACCACACCTCAATTCAGGCCTCTCCTCAGGTTTCCCTGGACTGCAGCGTCCTCATTCCTGGTTCCCTGGTTCCTGTTGGCTCCGGCATATAATTTTAAGAGCGAAGTTCTCAAATGTCAAGTCCCATTTGCTACTGTCCTTACAAAAGGCGCCCAGTGGTTCCCCAGTGCCGTAAAGTCAGTACAGGTGTACGCAGCCGGCAGGCATTGCCTTCTACAGTCTTCCATAGACTCAGTTCAGTTACTTCAATACTACTTTCGCTGGCTTGAAGGTCTGTGTTTTCCATGTTGGCCTGGGAAGCACTTACTTATTTCTTAAGACCAGTATTTCCTGTCAGGGGCTTACTCTCCAGCCTTGTGACAGTAATCAGTCTTTTCTTGTCGCTTTTCCTGTACACGGGAGAGCCTAACCTCATGTTTCCCACTTGTTTTTTCAATGTCAGTCTTCAGTACTTTACTGTAAGTTCATGAGATAGTGACCATTGCTGGTTCTTCAGAACAGTGCCTGGCATGAAACTGGTACTCAGTAAACGTTTATTAACTTCAAAAGACAGTGGATGGGCAAAACCATAGAAAAAGGTAATGTTTTAAAGAAGTTCAAAAAATACTCAAAAAAGCTTGGAGAGATGTTCTTTTGAAAGATGATATATGCAAATTGTCTTAGGAAAATTATTTGCACAAGGGCGCTCAGATGGCTTTATCTTTTTATCTCTGCTCGGATTGATTTTTCCCTGCGTTGCTATTGCTCTTCTTTTCTGTTCTTTATGTGTATATATACCTATATCTATCTGTCTATATACGCTATATATATACAGTATAACCGCACAAGAAGAAGTGTCTTGGTAAATATTTGACAATCATTTCCCCACGTAAAAGAAAGAGGGCTCTCTCTAGACATCACATTTATTGATTTCTGTGGCATAAATAGTCCAACCACGGACAGTTTTAAGCAATCATTGCGATGCCACTGAGTGCAGAACTGGGAAAAGGGCTACCAAGTTGCTCCGGCAGTCTGTGCTCTTCGGCTGCCACCCAAACTGTGCACATACATTTTACAGACAAGCCCAGTGCTGAGGGTACTGGGCATGCGAGGCCTTACTGTGAAGGGTGCTAGTGGGCACAGACAAGCAGACAGTTATGACATACAAGAATTACTAAACAGAAACATATGCAACATACCATAAACGCATGGAAAAACTCTATCTGTGTATCTATCTGGTTCGTTAGAGAGTTAGTTGTACAAATCTGCCTGAGAAGTTCAGGAAATGTTTGATGGGACGCATGGAGCATTATTGGGTTTGAAACTTGAAAGAAAATTGAGAGTTTGCCAGAAGAAGGATGTTTCAACTGAGAGCACAGAGTACATTCAGAGACCTACAAGTAGTTCAGTATTGCTGAAGCATAAAGTGTAAGTCGAGCGAGCCGTGAGAGATGAGCTGCAAATGTAGGCAAGGGCCGAGATCTTATTTGTATGATAAGGAGTTTAAACTGTAGGCATTGGGGATCTCTAAAAAGCATTTTGATAATGCATCTCTGTATCAGAGAGATCCCTCAGTCAGCAAGGTGCAGAATGATTTGTGGGCAGGGTTGTCTGAAGGCCAGGGAGGCTGGGAAGTTGGGCACTAGGATGGGCCAGTGAGAGATGGTGAACTAGGACAGTAGCAGCTTAGGTGGAAAAATAGGTCAGCTAGGACAGTCGCCAGCTAGAATCACTGGAAGTTGGCTATTAGATTTGGAAAAAGGGAATGGTTGGAGGAAAAAGCACTTGGAAGGACTCTGAAGTTTCTGGTTAGGGAACGTGGAGCCGAGAACACAGAAGTAGAGGTTATGAAGGAAAATAATGAGCTTAATTTTAGATACATTGGCATTAATTCAAGTACACATGATCCAAAATCATTTACATAGATGGATTAAGAGATGTCTTTTCTAGAGCTGTGTATTGGAGACCCATAGATGGTAGGTGTAAGCACGGGTATGGGAGAAAGTGGGTAGAACAACCTGGTAGGGCTGGAAGGAGAGGCTGAGCAGGCGTAGCAGGACCAGTGGGACTGAGGTTTCCCTCACCAGACAGTCTCCTTCCACAGCTACTCCGGCCACGCTAGACTGTTCTCCGGGAACAAGGCCACCGCTCTCTTTTCTGCTGAATTGGCTTGCTTTCTGCCTGTCTTGTGTGTGCTGTTCTCAGACGTTCATCTCATGTCTGCAAGTGCAGCTCAAATAGCAGTTGCTCCATCAAGCTCCTCTCCTCCTCCCAACATCCCTGCTGTGTTTTCTTTTATAAAAAGTAGTGATATGTTCAGGGATATCCATGAACATGGTTACTGTGGGTCTCCTTTGAGGTGAAGAATCTTCCTTCACATATCCCCGCAGCCTCCACACCTTGGGGAGTGCTGGGTATTTTGGGGAGTGAGAATGAATGTTTAATGAAATTCTAGAAAATGCTATCATGAGACTCTGCCCCATGCCAGACTAGCTCCAGACTTACAACTTTCACCATTCTCCCAGTTTATTGAAAAAGAAAAAGAGTAAAGGAGACTAAAGGGACATACTTATAGTGATTTTCACTTGTCTGGAGCTTGGGACATCTGCATTTTGAAGAATTCATGTAATACTTTCCAAAAAAGTATAAAGTAGTTTTTCACGTTCAAGGTTAAATGCTTTTGAGCATTATTTTTTATGTAGCCAAATTGAGAATTCTGTAGGAGTGCATGTTTCTTTTTTTGTAGGCACATAGGAAAATTTATTTTTCTCTGCTGGTGAAATTGTGGCTCAAAGCTTCAAATCTAAAATTGAGAATAAACAAGGTATACTCATCTAGGACAAAGGACACCAAGAACATAACTGCAGGGGATTATCATTTAGTTGATTTATGGACTATGTAATAAGTCTTTTTTATACAAGATATGAATCAGAACATAGGTATTCTTTAGTAATAAAAATAAAATGGTACGTTTAATTACTTTTATGCTAAGTGACAACGTTGTACTCCCTCTCTCAATTTATAGATCTTAACAGTATATAGTTAAAGCTAAACAACTGGAAAAAAAATTACAAATAAAGAGTGGATCTGTGAAAACAACACTAGTAAGATGGGGAAACCTCTAATTTAGGGCTACTGCTCAAGAGGTTAGCGTAGTATGCTACTCTACTTAGGAGGTTCATCACTGGCCAAGCTGCCCAGGACAAGGAAGGTTACGTGAAGCAGAACTTCTCTACGGTACAGGTGGAACTGGCAATTGCACGAGTCACACAACACAAAGGACTCTGAGCTCTGAAATAATGACCTGCTGCCTGACATTCCACCAGGATGCCTCGTTCACCTGTGTGTTAAAGATATTTTTTCCCTTTTCAATGCAAAGGCAGAAGTTGGAGGGAAGAAGGGAAAGGGGAGGTCATGTTGAACTGTTTCCGCACCCGAGTGTTGCAATTCTTCATGAGCATATCTTGTGACTTGGGATTGCCTAAGAGAGGATAGAGAGGGTTCTCTGGTAGATGAAGTTCCCTGAGAACCACAGAGGGAGAGCCAAGAACCCTAATAGACAAGAAGCAAGAGAGAAAATGTGGATTTTGTCTGAGACATCTCATTGATGTTGATTTCAGCAATAATTTCATGAGGCAATTGTTTTACCCATTTCATTGATGAGAAAACTGAGGCTCAGAAAATCTGATGCAGTTATAATCACTTTCTTTGTCTCCATGCACTCTTTCTGGTAAAATTGACTTGAACATTTTGAGTGGCAAGGCATGCACCAAACTTACATATACATTTAAGTATATAATTATACATTTAAACTGTAGACATACATTTAAAAATAACTATTTTAACTAAAATTATATAGCGATTTTAACTATAACACATACAACTTAACTACAATTACATGTGCATTTTAATTATAATTATCTGTGTTTTCTATAATATAAATGATAGTTTTTATATCACTAAAAATCATGTATTGCTTTAAAAAGCAATTGCTTTTGTTTCTTGGGGATAGACTTTTAGCATTTCGTGGAAACAAAGATTGATATTTTGGAGACTTGACTAGTCACATAAGATACATAACGAAAACTTGGCATGTTTATTAGGACTTGGTTGCACGGTTCAGTTTTCCTATAGGCTCTGCTGCTAAGAAAAGAAAAAGATGTTATGGATTCTACTGAAAATAAGACTAGCAGCCTGATGTCTATAATATTTCTGCTTGCCTCTGAATCCTGTGAAAAACAAATATTTGAGAGTGAATATATTTGTTGATATTTTCCCTTTTTTATCAAAAGGTTCAGGTGTTTCTTTACCTCTAAAATATCAAAAGATCCAATCAGTGACAGAGAAGTATGCAGTTCATGATATGGATGCTTTATTTACATAATGCTGAGAACCTGAACTGAATGACTGAGGACATCTTTTGCATTGTGTACATGGAACTGAAATGCAGTAAATGTTACCATTTAAATAGCACCGCCTCAAAATCAAAATAACCAACTGTAAGGCAAAAACTCAGTGACTCAGATAGTCCTCCTGTCTACATAACTGCAAGCCACAAATTTTAGTAACTTATTTCATTGAATTCACCAAATATTAAGGTGGTTTCCTTAAACAACTGAAAGTCTGAATAACAGAAAGGCATTTTGTCTTGGATATTTCAGATGGGGAAGATAAGTCAAAAGTAAACAAGCAAACAAAAACCTTGCATTGATCCATTACAGATAAATACTGTTTTGTTTCCTTTCTAAAACGTGTTTCCTTTAGGTTATGCACATTTGACTTTAATAATTTGGATAGAAAGACCTGGCCAAGGTGAGTATTTATTAAAATGTAAATTAAGATCGCCTAAAAGAAAAAAAAGTGCAGAAAAATATTAAAATAAACACCCTTGGGCTGTAGAAGGTAGAACTTTGACCTTTATGAAGATTTAAGAGAAAGGAAAGGGAAGGGCCAGGTTGTGGGTCACCACTTTTGGGCAAAACTGACTTTCTCTCACACTTATTCCTATGCACCAAAGCAGCACCGTAGAACCTGGCGCTGTACCTTCTCTTCATCTTTCAGGTACAGTATGTTCGCATGTGAACTCAGTCTTTCTCAGAAATGTCTTCTGGTTTAAAAGCTAGTTTGAATTTTCCAGGTGGACTATCTTCCTGTTTATTTCTAAATTGCTACCAAAAGCTCCCACAGATGTTTCCCTGTGACCAGTCTCGACATCTGCACACCTACAGTTGTCAGATTTCTCATCACCAAATGCCACCTTCATGATTGCAGCTTCCTCTTCATTACTTACATACTTTGTTGCTTTTACACTAAGTTCAACATCCCTTTCCTAAAGCTAGGTGTGCTGGTTCACGCCTATAATGTTAGCACCTTGGAAGGCTGAAGCAAAGGATCGCAAGTTGAAGCCCAGCCTGGGAACTTAGAGACTTACTAAGACTCTGTATCAAAATAAAATATAAAAGGAAACAGGGATATAGCTCAGTGCAAAGGCTATAGATTCAATCCTCAGTACAGGGAAAGAAAAAGAATATCTTTTACCCAAGTTCACCTCTCACCCCCCCCATATTTCTCTGTCTCACCTAATAATTTTACTACTCTCTGAAAAACATTCACTTCAGTCAACCAACTTACTCATCCTATTAAAAACCTCACCCTATTCCTCGACTCCTCACTGAACACACAATGATTTTCATTCCTGCCCCCGTGTCTTATCTTTTGCAAGTGAGGTTCAGTTTCAGCTACCTTTCAAACCACGTCCATCTTTCCAGCGCCTTCTCAAATACTACCTCTCCCATGAAGTCTCCTCTCATCCTTCTAGCCCCATACTTTTCCTTCTTTTCTCTAAACTTTCATCCCACCTATAATAAAGACCTCAGAGCACATAACTTAAGTGTACTTCTGCTAAAACATGTCACCTCAGGTGTCTCACTGATGTGCTATTGTCTTCATAGGACCTTTCTTCACTGTGCAGGGCACACGGCATCCTGCATTCCTGGATGCTAACAGCAGTGTTTTGGTGACAACCCCGAATGTTTTGAATACATTGCCAAATGCCCTGAAAATTTTCTCAGAGAAGTTACTATGCCATGTACACAATGGCTCAACAAATAATTTTTGTTTTAAAGAGCAAAGCTGTAGCTTCTTCACAGTTATCAGTATATGCAACCAACTAAGAGAGAACTTACGTAGTGTTCAGGTGATAAGCGCCACCCAGCTTAGGTGTCTTTCTGAGGACTTTTCACTGAACAATCCCATGGATCTGGAGTGTTACCATTTATCTTATTTTAGTGATGAACAAAATATTCTGATTATCCAAGGTCAGACAGCTTGATTGGAACCCTGGCATTTTAAGTTTGGGGTTCTCTGGAGCCAAATCTTTGCCCTTTCCTTCTATCACATGGCCTCTATAAAGACAGATCATCTGTAACAGCTTTCAAACAGCAGAGTAAACATGTAACATAATTAGCAATTTAGAGAATATTATTAAGGCTGATAGGTACTAATGACTGTAACTGAAATAAAGGACATTAGGGCAAGTGATTTTTAGAATTTATAACTAGAATACAAATTGGAGTCTAATGAGTAAGTTTATTCACTACCCTTCCTTGCTGCAGATATTAAGTGATATTTGGAGGGCTGGGGATATAGCTCAGTGGAATAAGTGCTTGCCTGGCAAGCACAAGGTCCTGAGTTCAATCCCCAGTACCGCAAAAAAAAAAAAAAATAAAAAAAATAAATAAGTGATATTTGGTCTCTAATTAAAATGTACATTCTTTACTTTCTTGTTGTATTTGTTAATGTGTATCTTGGCAGATGGTCAATAGATCTCTATATATTTTCATTAATCAAGTTTTGGGTAACAGACGGATAAATATGAGTCACATTAGGTAACAGTGCTAGAACCAGAGCAACAAGAATCTAAGTAAGAACTGGTAGTAGCTGCTCAGGTCTTCCTTTCTACCCTTTAGGTGTCTGGAATAATAATGTTAGGTGAGTCAAGTGTCACAGTATCATGTAAAATATTGCATATATTTTTTACTTACATTATTTATTTCATGCATATCTAAAACACCTTCATTTTAGTAGTTTGTTCACATGTATGTACAAATATATCTCCAGTTACAATTCTTTGTTTATCAGCTATCTAGAGTTTAGGAAGTAATAGTGTGAATGACCCAAATGCATACTTAAACAGTACACTCAGGTTATACCTGTGCACATAAAGTAAGCTGTATTTACTGCTGGAAAAGAGTGAGAGATAAAGAGAAAATTCAAGCCATTGGAAAGAAACAAGATTTTTGATTTCCACTTTTCTCCTTTAACTATGAGAATAAGTGTTTACCATCTGTTTATTATATTTAGTGAAAAAGAAAAGGGAACTTAAAACTAGGTTCATAGTTTGCTTGAACAATAGTGTCAATACAGATAAATGTACACATGATATAAAAGCATTCTATTCTTTTACTGTCTTATTAATAATATTTACTATAAAAAGTTACACTATACTCACTAATAAAACCATAATTTAACCACAACCCATGGACATTCAGGTACCTAAAAGCATAAAGAAATGTTTAGTTATGCTTACCTGGAAAAACAGATATTCATCATTTTTTATAACAAACTGAACTAGATGTTAACACTTGTATTAGAACATTTCCCAAGCAAAGTGCATTTTTAACTTCTGCATACTGGAACAGCTAAAGGACAGAATGAGAGGCTCTTCCCCCCAAAAGATGAACAAAAATATGTCCAGGTGCATCTTTCAAGTATGTGTCTTAGTTGTGAGTAACTGTAGGATAGCAGGAGAAGTTTCATTATTTTGACTGTTTATTCTCAAACTTCCCTAGTAACTCTGCCGTGCAACAGGAGTCTTAAAGACGAGCCTGTGCCACTCAAGAGGACTTTGCTCTACAGAAGTCAGGAATGGTCTAGGTGTTCTGATAACATTGTCAGAGAGGCACAAACACTTTAAAGGTGGATTTCTAGAGTTTCTGTTTGCACTTCCTTACACATTTACAGCAATTGAACTAACACCTGTGGATGTACTATTAAATTCTCTCCATCTATTTTTAGGTCTCTGGTTGCTTTAGAGATGGATTTAAAATGTAAAGCAGAATCTCAGGTTGTAAAAAATTTACATGATCATATTTTGGCTTTGCCACCAGCCAAGCAGAACAAATTTGATCCCATCTCACCAAGGACTCTAGTCTTTGCTTACCTGCTTCCTTGAAGACATCGTGCTGTTGAAACATCTATTAGAGCTATTTAAGTTCACATTCTTGTTTGGATGGGTTGAATCATTTTTCCATGTCTTAGAGTTTTCTTTAGGGTCTGAAGGAATGGGATTTAAGAAGAGGATTCTAGCTATGAATCCATAGAGGACAGTGGCCAGGATCATTGGCATGACATAAAAAACACCAAAGTCCATTAAGTAAATAGGTAAGTAGTAATTCCTGGAGATCTTGTAGCCACAAGATACCACAGTAGCATCTTTGTAGGTGCTAATGTTGAGATCCAGCAGGAAAAACCAGAGCATACAATAAATGGATGTGAAAGCCCAGACAAAAATGATGATCTTTTTAGCTCTGGAAAATGTGCAGAGAAACTGGGCTTTGATGGGGTGACAGATTGCTATGTACCTTTCAATGGTAAAGGCTGTTATTGAACAAGAAGATGCATTAATTCCCAAGTACTGAAGGTAAGTAATGCAGAGGCAGCCAACATAGCCATACACCCAGGAACCGTAGATGCTGTCTGTTATGTTGGGGAGGCCTGCAGCCACCAGGACCATGAGGTCAGCCACTGCCAGACTCACCAGGTAGCAGTTTGTGGGGGTCCTCATGTGCTTGGTTCTCAGGACCACCAGGACTACCATGATGTTACCCACGATGCCCAGACCACAAATAATGAGTACAAGTAAGATGGTGACCACTTGATACTCGAGGGTCACCACTGCTCGTGGCTGAAGCTGGGTTTGGTTCAGTTCGCTGACTGTCTCGTTTTCCATCATTAGTGGCTTGAAGTTTCTCTTTCTTCTTAAAACATCTTCTCTCCAGTGCCCACCTTATTACAGTGGATCTATTCTCTGTGAAAGATTATGCATATATTCATTCACAATATCACCATTCCTGACCAAGTCACAGTCACAGGTAACTCTCACTTTCTCTCCATTCCCTTCTGATGTTTTTCCCAGTAATGTAAGACTCCTATCTGTACTTTTGAAAACTACTTTTATTGCAACTCTAGTATAGGATGCAGTAACTCTTTGGACCAGCTCACATCAGTTCCTCTTAATTGAGAAAAATGCTTGAAAGAAACAGAAAAAGCTCCTTGTTTTGAAAGAGTGCCCAACTGAAAAACTAAATAATGTGTGCTAGCTGAAAAAATAAATACAAAGAACTCTTTCAGATGCTCTGGAAAAGCATAATAAAGAAGAAAAAGGTACCGGACAAAAGCCAGGATCCTCAATTTTCAAGCTTTGCGGGAATTTAGCTGTTGCTTCCTTTGCTCTCAGGCAGTGAGATCTCTTTGGTATAAAATACCAAGCTCTTGAGCCTACATTTCCCCATCCTCTCTGTCCCCCACACCCAACAAAAAACAGTTTGCTCTCTTACCTTATCTACTGTTGAGCTGCTTGCTTTTGGAGCAGATGAACTGGTAAGAGGTCCAAGTTTCCAATGCTGCAGAGAATCCCCGATACTCTGATAGGGAGGCCACTTAGCAGCATTCAGTCTTTAAAACTGCAGTTCCTCTAAACCTCACAGCCCTTTTCAACTCTGACAGACCAGAGAGCCGCAGCCGCAGCAGCAGCAGCAGCAGCCGCAGCAACAGCAGCAGCAGGAGCAGCCAGGAGGCTGTGAAATCATAGATCGCTCCCTAATGAGAGCACACGGGCGCGCGCGCTCTCTCCTTCACCCAGATACACGTCCACACACACTCTCTTCACAAGTGCCAGGCAGTCCTGACTGATTCACAGTCTTCTCCCTCTGTAGGATTCACTTTTAATGGGTTGCTGATACAGTCTCAGTGTGAAAAGCTGAAGCCACAAGCTAAGTGTCCGGAGGCATCTGGTCTCGTAGTCTCTGCTAGTCCAAGTTTGGCAGGAACTTCAAGACCTCAGCTGCCCTGGACTATATTTCCACTCCTTGCCTCACAGGATTTTAGGGGTAGCAAAACACTCCCAGTACAGACATGGCCCCTGAAACTTGTAATATCTCTCCATGCTGAAAGCAACCTTTTTCAGTACTATGGAAACCCTGAGAATGTTTCTCCAGTTAGCCAGTAAAATCGGCTCCCTCCTCTCAGACTGTATGAATGGGAAGTGAGTTAAAATTGATTTTAAGTCATTTCAACTGTAATCTTCCAAGGCTTATAAAACTATTATTTTTAAAAAACTGATTTGAGCTAAGAATGTTGATTGAAACTTACACATGACCTGGGAAGTCTGTTTTTCAAATATGGTTGTCTAATCACTCTGGGCGCCTTTGCTCTTTTACTCATCCTGTGGATGATCGACCACGTGTGTATAAATCCCCTAGTAATGATTTGTCTCATTTTCTAGGCGGAAAATCTATCCAGTGGAATTCTAGTCCAGTGCCACTCTGGTGCTACATATCTGAAATAAAATTTTACAGCACTTTTTGGAAAAATGCTCTTCAACTTGATTTTTTATTCTCTAAAGCAGCCCATGGGCACATCTATACTTTTTTATGAAGCTCAGAAAATGTCTCTCTTCTCTGGACAACAACTGAATACAACAGCTGTTAATGTTTGTCCACTTTTATCTTATTAACTGGCAATGGAAAACAGCCCTTAGCTACATTTCCTATATGGTGAACTGAATGTATTTTAACAAGTTTAGCTGCTCTTCCTTCTGAGTAGACAGGACCGTAGGGATATCAAAATATGCCCAGCGTTAGATAATAATGAAATTCTGAACCACACTGAATGCCTTCTATCCGTTGAATCACTGAGGAACACTTGAGTAGCCTTTTCTTCTTCTAAATCATCTGTACTTAAAAATAATGACCCATCAGCCACATTCAGACTTCAGATGTGTATTGCTTCGCCTGCACAAGATAGGCTCAAGTGTGACTTAAAATCATTAAATTATTATGATTTTTTTTGCCCAAGTGCTCGGAAAGCCACCAGCCAAAGGCAAATTTTTATCCTGACTAGAATTTTTGTTTGCTCTTCTGGTGAGTTTAGCAGACAGGACAACAGATACCCCTTTACCTCTTCTTCAGGCTAGAGGATAGCAATTACTCTGAACAGTTTGTTTCTGTTGAGAATGAAAAATACCTTCTAAGATGAAGGCATTGCCCACCTACTCCATCCCACTATCTCAACTCAGTTTCTCTCTCGAAAAGTCCTACTTCATAAAGCACATCCCTCCCTGGGCGTTCTAATCAGGCCTCCTGAGTGTATGGCATGACTTTACTATTATACTGTTTATCTTTACTATAATGAAGATGAAGTGAATGAGCCTCTACAATGGTATGTGCTCTTTAAAATTTACCTTAAGTCCAGGGATATAGCTCAGCAGCACAGCACCTGCCTGGCAAGCACAAGGTCCTGACTTTGATCCCCGGTACAAAAAAAATAAAATTTGATTGACATTCTTTAGCATTTCTCAGTCAATATTGTCTTTCTCTATTATTTTAATGGGTAATTGTTAGGGTCCTACCAAATGCAGGCATCTAGTACGGAAAATTTTGTTTTCCACTTCAAGTAGATCATGGTGTATTGGGAGAAGTAGACATGTAGTTACAAGGTAAGATATGCTCTGAAAAAGTCATCCATTCAGAAGGTTTGGTCATGAAGGGAAGGCACCTGAGGGAGATGGAGGCAGGGGATTTAGGGACCAGGGAAGGCTCCTGAGGCAAAATAACATCTGAGATCAGTCTTGAAAACTGCCTAGCTGTCTTTTGATAGATGGGGACAGCAAAAAGATTCTGAGTAGAGGTGATAAGATCTACAAAGGCTGAGTTGTAGAAAAAGGCAAGGATTTGGGAGGTAGGAGGTGATTTTATGAGCCTGGTTTGGCCATGAGGACTGTGAGCTACGATGTTTTTTTTTTTTTTTTTTTTTTGGTGGTACTGGGGATCGAACTCAGGACCTTGCGCTTGCTAGGCAGGCGCTTATTCCACTGAGCTATATCCCCAGCCCCCTAGCTACGATGAAAATGATGTCTGGTACCTACCAAGGTCCCCTGCGCTGTGACTCACACTATTCTCGGCTCCTCCTCCTCCTGCTTGGACTGTGGTTCTGTCCACTCTGGAGAGACCACACTTCTGACTTGGCTTTACCTGACTTGTCTAATCTATGGTCCTGCGTGATCTCAAGCAACTTCATGCTCTATGTGAAGTTATATTTTCTAAGTAACTGATTTCTTAAACTGTGTTATTTTGCTTGCAAATCTTAATTAGTATTTAACACAGGTACACAAACTACACGAGAAAGGTATAATAAGAATAATTCTTACATCTGGATTGAGTTTTTTTTTCTCACAACAATATCCTGAATTCTAACCAATTTTGTTCTTTGTATATTTTGAGTGCTTTTGATGAGAGAGAAATGCCACCTTTGAGAATGTTCTGGGCATTTGCTTTGAGAAGAAAGTAGGGAAGTCACTGCTAAAATAATATATGGATGACAAATCCAAAACATGACACACACTTGTAAAATCCACATTCCAGCTCCGTTCCCTTGAGCTTATCCATTTAGTCTTGCCTTCTTATTCGTGCCCTGCTTGGCTGGCACTGAGAAGGAGCACTGGGCTTCACTGGCTCCCTTGTAAAAATGTCTCTGGACTACTGGCTGGGACTGTTTTTTTTCTGGGCTGGCTTCAGACTTGTCCCTTGAGCTTGCAGAAGGATTTAGAACATCTGCTTATGCCTCTTTGCCGTCCAAATTAGATGACTTACTCATAGTACATGTCTTTTCTTGTGATGGTGACTCCCAAGAAACCACCCATTTGGCCAAACTCTGTTCCTAAAACCCACTGGCTGACACGGTCTCATAGCAGTTGGATTGCCCTGTACCTACACAAGAGCAGCTCTGAAGAGCCTTCTCCTTATCTCTGGAAGTGGCCTCAGCTAACTAGGGAGTAAGTAGCTCTCCACTAGTGTCACCAATCTGTTAACAGGTAGATGATCATGTACGGGATCAGCATTTTGCACACATCTGTCTTTCTAAGCCCCCATTCCTTCCTGTAATCCCACTTTTATGTTCCTGTAGATGTACAATGGAGGCAGGACGTGTACACTAGGTATAAACTTCAAAGTGCTCTTGGTGTTGCTGCTGCACACATATTGAGTAGCAGGGCATTTAGGACATGATCTAGCTCAGTGGTTCTTCTAGGGTAATAAGGAGCAATGATGAATCAGAACCACTTTAGAGAAAGTTTTAAAAATATCTAGACCAGCCTCCCCCTCCTAGGTCTTTTGTGTACAGGTGTGTTTTCTGAGATCAGGACCTGAGAAAGAGATGATGACTCTGGACAAAAGCAGTTGACTTGATCTCCAAGCTGTACTTCTTTCCCTATCATTATCAGCTTGACTTAGCAAGCAAGGGATCGTCAGAAGAGAAAATATCAATGCTTGCTACAGGCAAGTGGCTTTGGGGCCAAGGATAATTCCTGATAGTTTAGACTCTACACTTTAGAACATCTTCCTAGGGCAATGGCTTGCAAGATCCAGGCCTAGACAAGTAGAGTAAAAATTTTAAGGGCCACTAAAAAACCTCAGTAGTCAGGACAATAAATATTTGGATGCAATACATTCTTAGACATTAAATTTAATTCAAAAATAGCTATGATGGATAAAATATCAAAATTTTAAGTAAAGGTAGAACGCATGTTATGAATTTGTTTAGCTGTAGGTGTGCAGTATGGGTGCTTGCCTTCAAAGTTTCCTATTTTGTTTATAATATGTAATTTTTTGTTCAAATTTGATTTTTCAAAATACTGGATTAAAACATTCCATTCCTGAGGGTGGGTTTTTTGGAATCACCTTAAGTTTTTGTTGTTACTGTAGTGTGTTTCCAGCTTTCTTCTCCCTGGCTGAATTTTTGAATCTTCTGGAGTTTTTAAAACTATAGACACCTGGGACTGGGCATTCTTATTTGATTAGGCAGGAAGCAAAGGCCCAGCTTTTGCTATTTACAGTGATGGCCGAAAACTACTGAGCTGTGAGCACAAAATTGGTTGTCTAGAGATGAGAAACTGGTGATATGCAGTCATCCAGACATTTGTGAGAGAGTCAGAGAGGTGATATATTTTCAAAATTGTAATTACCAAAAAAGTAACCAACTCAAGTTAGGGTGCAAAATTAAAGCACCTTATTGTTTTAAAGATTCTACAGCAGTGATATAAACTGAGCCCAAGTTTATATCTTTGGACTCGCCAAGGTTCAGGAAGGCGACTGCATCAGGAAATGATGGCAGCAGAGAGCGCTGGCACAAGCTGTTTTCTGGGAGAAACTGTATAAAACTGCACAGGTTTGAGGCTTCAGGAATGTGGTGCAATGCATCCAATTAGGATTCAGACACGAAAGCCATGCTAAAATTTTACTTGCTGGAATTGAAATATAGGCCTTGGATTCTGGAGATGAAAAACGGTTTTAAGAAGGAGTCACTTGAATATTAAATGAAGGATTCTTGAATTTCCTCTGTTCAGGTGTAGGCTTTTACGGACCCTGGAGTAAAGGGCATCTGGCAAACTCGATAGGAAAAATGTCAAAATACACTTTTGCTGTAATTTAGATGTTAGCCAGAGAAAATTGGCAGGCTTGTGATCAATAAATAAAAATACCTTATGTAATGGGATTATGGAGCTGTGTTTTTTGCTTGTTGAAAAAGGCATGAAGTCTCACTCACTCTGAAAGGTAAAAAATTCTGGGTTATAATATTTTATAATTTGTTCAAAAGCTGCTTTTGTTATTTCTCTTACATATATATTTTATATTGCCTACTGTCCATGTTTATGGAGAGAACAGGATCTTAAATTTAAAAACAATTTACAAGACTGAAGATAGCTCAGTGGTAGAGTGCTTGCCCAGCATGTGCAAGGCCCTGAGTTCAATTTCCCGTACCACAACCGCAACAACCACAAAAGTCTCCTTTAGAAATGCACTAATGCACACACATAACCTCTTTCCCTCTGAAATTGGTACCATTTGTTGTCCGGTTAGATGAACACCCATGTTTTGGAAGTGCTAACACCATTCACAAAAATTCCCACAAAATGTCATTTGATCTGACCTATACAGAAGACAAATTTTCCAGTTTCTGAGCTTGTATTTACTTTGGTTTATTGCATATTTTATGGAACACTGTTTAAACTTAATTTCAAACATTCATATAATTTTAAAAAGTTATTGTAATGAAGCTACTGTAAAATTTTATTTTTTAACTGATCATGATTTATTCTTTACTCTGGCTTCAAGAAATCTCCAATTCAAATTTATATTTTTACATACACTATTGTGTAAACATCAGTAAAATGTTCGTCCTGTTCTAAATCAGTATAATATTTGACCTTTGGTTGCTCTTTCATTCTTACTTGTTTATAGATATGTATGTGTTTATTGTTTGTTGTGCATCTTTAAAAAAACAGCTTTGTTAAAATGCAAGCTTCATGGAACAAAAAGAATTCATTCGGAGTGCAGTTATATGATTTTTCAAAGTCTATAAATCTTTGTAGCCTTTTCACAATTAAAAACAAAAATTTCTGTCATCCTAAAATATCCCTTATATCCTTTTCCAGTCTGTGGTCTACCCTCAAACAACTCTGTTCAAGTTTCTACCACTTAATTATATTTATTTTTGAAGAGTTTTATGTATGTGCAATTATAAGTATGTATCTGGCTTCTTTTTAAGTATATTTATCTAATATTTTGCCAGATTAGCAGTTCTTTCTTATTGCTGCAGATTATTCCATTGTATGCATATATGGATGTGTCATACTGGGTTTACCCAATGTGACATTTGCACATTTTGGTGGACATTTGCATTTTTTGCTATGTTTTTCAGGGTGTTAAAATGAAACCTACATTAATAAAACATTTTATATGCACACATATACACTGTTTGTAGAAATATATTCTACTTTTTGTAATACTGATTCTTCTGATCTGTGATGATAATGTATTTTTCCATTTACTTAGGAGTACTCTAATTTCTCTCAAGAAAGTCATTTTCATGTACATTTCAGGGCATGTCCTGTTAAATTGTTCCCTAATATTTTACATCTTTGACGTTATTGTAATATATATAGATAGAAAGACAGATGATACATAGATACATTTCCAGCTTCCTTTGTTTATTTATAGTACAGAGAAATAGAACTGCATTGTATTTTTGTATATTGACTTCATATCTTGTGATTACACTAAATTCACTCTTTTTCTAGCATTTTCCTTTTCTTTTATTTTTTTGACTTTTTTGAGATAGGGTCTTGCTATGCAGTTGGGACTGGCCTTGAACTCAGTGTGTAGCACAGGGTGGCCTCAAACTCACAGTGGTCTCCTGCCACAGCTTCCTGAATGTTGGGACGACAGGTGTGCGCCACAACACCCAGCAGTTTTTCTAGTGCTCTTTGGGGATTCGTAAGATAATTTATATGCCTGGTAATAGTATCTGTGAATGAGAACAGCTTAATTTATTTTCTAATCTTTTCCTTTTACTTATTTATTCGCCTTATTGAGCTGGGCCAGAGCTCTTGAAGAATATTAAATAGTAATTGTAAGAATGAGTATTCATTTCTTGGACCCAATATGAAGGTGTCTTGGTTACTTTTTTCTCGTTGCTGAGACAAAATACCCAACACCCAAAATGAAGAAAGGAAAGGTTTATTTAGCTTACAGTTTGTGGAGGTTTCAGTCTATACTTGCTTGATTCTGAGGCAGAATGGCACATGGCAGAGGGCAAACTGTTCGGGGCAGCAGAGCACAGCAAAAACAACCAGCAAAAGGGAGGAATAGCTGCAAGCGGCCTCCTTTTCTCCCCTACACTGTAAACAGTCTACCCCCACCCAGGGGGTGTGTAGCCCTCACACGATCTCCATGCCCTCCTCTTCCACAGGTCAGGATGTTTACAAACTAAGCACGCCAGCTTCCTCCTGAGTCACTCAGCTAAACCTCTAGATTCCCCAAGTTGACACAATGTATCAACCATAACAGAAGGAAAAGAATTTGTTCTCTTACTGTAAATACGATGCTAACCATAGGTTTTACTCAGAAGTATTTTTGAAACCTAAGAAAATTCTTCATCCTTTTTTGTTGTTATTGAGTGCTTTTGGTCATTACTGAATAAGTTCTGTCAACTGATGTTTCTCTATCTATGGATATACTTGTATGGTTTTCTTTTATTATTCCACTAATATAGTAAATTGTATTGATTGAATTTAAAGTACATTCTTGGATATTTCCTAGATTTGATGATTCTATTTTCAGTACTGAAGATCAAATCCAGGACTTCACATGTCCTAGACAAGTGCAGACCTTATTGATATTTTGTTAAGAACTTCTGTATCTAGGTTCATCAGTTGTATTGATCCGATTTTTCTCTTCTAATATCTTTGGTTTTGTAACAAGGCAATGTCAGCCTGATGAAATAGTTGGTAAGTCTTCCCTCTTCCTTTGGACTTTGAACTATTTCCATTGCACTGGTATTCTTTCCTTCTTATGTATCCAATAGAATTAAACGGTGAAGTCATCTCAGCATGGAGTTTCCTTTGCTCAAAGGGTTTTAAGTATAAATGTAATCCTTTTACTCGTTGCTGAGTTATTCATATCCTCTTTTGTATGAAGTAGTTTTGAGTATTTGTGTCTTTCAACAAACTTATTTACTGCTTTTATTTGCCTGAAACTTTTATCTACCTACTATTTTTAAGAATTTATTGGTTCATTTTAGATATACACAATGATAACATTCATTATAGGCAATTTGTATCTGTACATGATATATATTGCTGCTTCTGCCAACTATGCTTGCAATATGTTTAGGGTCTTATTTTTCTCTTACCAAGTAATTAAACTTCTCCTTTTTTCTTAATAAATGTAGAGAGAGGTTTATTTCATCAAAGTTTGTAAATAATAGCTTTCTGCTTCATTGTTCTATTTTTTGTTCATTTTCTACTGCACATGAATTCAATTTTATCTTTGTTATTTCTCTCTGCCACACTTTATCTTCATTTGCTTCTTATGGTGGGCTGGGCACTATTAGCACGCTCTCTTCTTAATGTAAGCATTCAAAACTAGAAGTTTTCTTCTCCAAGTTTCTTTAAACTCCATTAATTTGATATGTTATGCTTTTATGTTTATCGTTTTCTATATTTTCTCTAAGACTTTAGAAGTGTGCTATGTAATAAACATATATTTGTAGATCTTCCAGATAGATTTTCATTATTGATTTATTCTTTAATTCCATTGTGGCCAGCCAGCATACTTTATAAGGTTTCAATCCTTTTTAATTTATTGAGACTTTTTTATGTCTTATCACGTGATTTATGTTGATAAAGTTTCCATATGTTCTGCTTTGGTTGAGTGGACTCCTCTATAAATCAGTTGATACTAAGTATTCTATATCTTTATTGATTTTTTTCTGTAAACTTATTCTATCAATTATTGAGATATAGTATAGAAATATACAAAGACAACTGTGGATTTTCCTAGTTTTTAAAATTTCTGTTACTTTGTGAGTCAGATACATTGAAGCTCTTTATTTCATGTCTATGTGGTGACATGGCAGTAGGGTTTCTACAGAGATAAGTCTTAACCACCAAAAAGCTCACAAGAAAGACTTTGTAGCTTAGATATCACCTTAAATGTGTTAAGTGGTGTTTGAACAAGTTTAATAAACCAGTTTTATTTTCCACTTTGTTTATAGTGCAGTGAATATATTGTGCTTTCATTATATAGCAGGTGCTAGAGGAAGAGCCTAATATGTACATGTCATTTACTTATCTCAGACTTTCTGTGGACTGTAATATCAGAAGTATTAAGATTAAATGTTAGTGTAGAACAAATTTTTGGCTTTTAAGATCTCTATCATTCTTGTCTGTAAAACAATATGTTTCTGAAATATTTTACTCTGTTGTCCTCTTAAAGCTTTCTGTCTGCTAGGAAAACCTCTGTGAGAGGGCATGGCAAGAAAGAAGTGCAGTGGATTTGGTACAAGACAACTTTACTAAGTGGTTTCTCACCTTCGGTGTAAAGCTGCACCTGTTTGGCCATTCACACTTGTTACGTGCTGACTTACCGAGTGCCAGTTCATTGACAGGCTCTATGCTGGACACTGTAGATATAAATGTGAATATGAAAAAACACAAAGGAGCCCCCAGGCTGGCATGGGTGATGTACATAAATGCCAATTGTACTGTAATGCAGTGTGTCAGCTGCTATATGTGGGGTATGCAGACATCTTTATACAGGGCTAGACGTAACTAATTCTGGGTAAATGGTTTTGAAAGAAAAAAATAAATTCCCAGAATAGGAAAATCTAGGAAGCTCACTGGTTACTTAGATTTAGGGGCGGGATTGAGAGATGACATCCAGTAGGTAGAGTGTCTGGAATTGGAATGGCAAAAAGACCTAAGGTCTATTTTGGCTGTAGTTGTATACCTCTGCCAGTGTGGTGGGATCAGTCAAATCCTACATGTTAAGATTGTGCAGTGTATGGCATCCAGAGTTTTGGTTTAATAAAGTTATTTTATTAAAAGTTTAAAAGATGGAATTGATAAGCATTGCTGTGGACATTCTTTGATTAACTACTGAGTTATGGTCCTGTGACTAGGCCATTTATTGAACTGGTTGTTAAATGAGAATTGTATCTAGTATGTACAGTACAATATCTAGAAAAAAGCAGTGACCAAAGAAAATTCCAACTTGATAACTTCGATTTTATTTATATAACTCTTACATGCCATACTGTAATGTATAACAGAACAAAACCACAGTACTATATTGTGCAGTATAGTTAGCAAAACTTACAGTCTGTATTGTCTTGGTTACTCTTCTCTCATTGCTGAGACAAAATACCCAACACCCAAAATTAAGGAAGGAAACATTTAGCTTAAAGTTTATGGAGGTTTCCATCTGTAATCAGCTGGCTCCAGGGCAGGGTGGCAGGGCACAGGGGCAGCACTTCAAGGCAGCACAAGATAGCAAAAGCAAGCAAGAGCAAAAAGGGGAGAGAAGCAAAACTCTTTCCCTCCCTTATATTGTACGCCAAGTATCGGCCCACATCCACACTTGTCTCTCTGCCCTCCTCTTGCACAGGCTCAGGATGAGTACAAAGTACAGACCCTGGCCCCTGCCGAGTCACTTAGTTAACCTTCTAACTTCTCAAGTTGACACAATGAACAACATCCTAGACCTGTGGGGGCGCCACCTTTTCACCCTAGGATGTAGAGCTGCTGAGTTATTTAGTTAAGCTTCTAGACTCCTCAAGTTGAGACAACGTATCAACCATAACATGTATAAACAAGGTAAACTGTACAGAAACAGAAACTGAGGCACTATAAACAAGATGTACAAAACTTTACCAAAAAGGAAAAGAGATGGTCTGGGCAGCTGGTCCTAGGTCAGAACAGTGCCTTAGTAAGTTCGAGCACTTCTTCAACAGGTAGGTCACTGAATGAGGAATACCTGTATTTTCAAATTAGAAGTTAAAATCCTATGTTGGGTTGTGAAATCAATTTAAAGCTTCATAAGGAAGGCTTTTTTAGATTGCAGATAGTATGCTCATTTCATAAATCTCTAGTTTCACCTATGAACATAAATAACAAGTTAACACTGGTAATAATACGCAACACTGCTCTACGAATGTGTTGTGTGATAGCTCAGTTGTTTCTTGTAAAACTCCTAAAAGACCTTATTACCCACCCAACTTTGCAAAGGAGAAAACTAAGCTATTCAAAACCTCCTCAAGGACAGACAGTAAAGTCCAGATGCAGGGGGCAAATCTGGAAATCTGGCTCTAGAGCTATGACATATATGGCTCTAATGTAAAATGCATATCTCCTAACAGATCTGGTCAAAGAGCTTGGACACCACTGTAACGGGGAGAAGATGTGCACCTCCGCACCACCGCCGGCAACCTTGACCGAGTGCATCACCTTTTCGACCTTCAGCGTCCTTGGCAAGCACAGCTACCATCAGCGTTCAGGTTGTTCTGAGTTTTAACTAGATGATTTAATCAATTAAAGAGCAAAAGAGGAATGTGAATGTAAGCAAAAGAATAAAATAGCGAAGTCTTCAAGGTGAGAAAATGGTGAGCTGCTGGGATGCCAACTGTAAAAGAAAATTTTGGACCATTCACAAAATATTTATTTTCGATAATAAACATTATGTGCCTCCCCATATTCAGGGTATAACAGTGAGCAAAGACAAATAAGACAGAACTCTTTGTCTGCAACTGATTTATAATCCAATCAGAAAGCTAAACAAAACAAAATGTGAGTTATCATTAAACCTCATAAGCTAAGTGACAGAGATGTAAGAGATGTAGCGAGCTCTTTGGATATAGTGACTCTCAGTTTGGCCTGAGGGTCAGAAAAGCTTCTGGAGGAGATAAACTATGACCGAAATCACGGTAGAAGAAAAGGAAGGGCAGATTTTAAGGTGAAAAAAGAATGTGTGCAATAAAGTTAAGGGTCAGGGAGGTGGAACATGTTTATGGAACTAGGATTTGTTCCAATCTACTTAATCTCTACCATGTTTCCTAGTAATAAGAACATCGATGGAAATAAACATTTCATATTTTTCTACAATGTCCCAATAGCTAAAGAAATGCTGGATGTTGCCAAAATAGATGCTTTCTCTTACACTCTTGAGTATGTGTAATTGAATGCTACTTTAGCTTGAAAAAGAAAACACGTACAATATTATGGCCATTCTTAATAAATTCTGGTTGAATTGGCTCACCTGAGGGGTGAGTGTACTTCAAAGGTTGAAGCACTTGCTCTGGATTGATTTAGTGCCTGTCAAGAGAGATCCCATCAGCAGCAACTTCAGACTTACCCCTTTTGTCCCATTTAGATTATGTCAAGTGTTCACCACCTCCCCAGGGCTGGGCAAGCCAGGAGAATATCTTCTCCCAGACAAATGCTTTTAACAACACGTTTCAGCAAACTTTAATTTGCAGCAACCAGATTTTAATTATGTGGAATGATGCAGAATCTTGAAACAAAAATCTGAGTTCCGTTCTTGGAAGAGTGGGGTGATGGTGAGGGGACTGTGGCAAGAACAGTGGAATCAAAGGCCTTGAGTGTCCCACAGAAAACTTGACCCTGGGAAGCCTCTGTGCCTCAGTGTCCTCATCTATAAAGTGGGGATGTTAGAATGATTCATATGTTCTGATTTTCAATATTGATATTAAGATCATTTTAGGCTGTTCATAAGAATTAAAGGAAAACAATGTTTAAGGTTCAGGTAGTTCAGAGGCATCCTATAGTGTTTCTTCTGCCTCATTATCTTGAGCAATACCACATGGAAACTTGTTTCTTTTCTTATAGGCAAAGTTATATGCAGAATCTGAGTTGTGAAGTTACATCTCTGTTGTGTCCCTGGGTATCCATCAGTCTGTAAGACTATACTGCATTCTACGGTGCTGCTCCACTTGACTTCCACTGTAATATTTTACTTCCCCTGTGGAAGATTTCTCAAGCTCTTGTGTGTAAAAAGCGTATTGCCACTAGCTAGCTTAGCATCTGTGAAGGCTAAGAGCCTCACAAAGAAACAAAGGAGAAAATACACAAGAGGTCAAAGGACCAAGATCTTGGAGGTCTTCAAACTGCTGCACACATGCCAATAAATCCCCTGAGAGAAAAATGTAATAGTCTGCTTCTGTTATGATGGTGATATTTACGTGCTTGCTTCCTCTTCTTATGGATTGCATATTAATTCCAGAGGCAACCAGAACTCTACTGGCCTAATTACGCATATTTTTTTGGTCCTGTTGTTGTAAGTGTACATCTTTTATTGGTTACTGCTTAACTGTGGCTCAGGAAATGCTGAGTCATGTTTCTGTGCTGTTGCTATAGCAATTCCTGAGAGATAAAACCAGGCATGAAGTGTTCAGGTGAAATTTTGATCAAACTAATGTTTAAATTAAAAGTGGATTTTAATTTATTTATTGAACTATTTGAAATCTGGTCATCTGGGAAGCTGAAGCATTACGTTCCAATTACCTTTGCCTTTCCCCCTCTGATTCTGTTTTATGCATGCAGGAGCCTTCAGCAAGGACAGCTAACTTGCATATTTCCATTTTCAGGTGAGAATCACTTAGTAAAAGCAAAGGCACTGACTGGATCACCCAAAGGGTCTGTTTTTTTTTCCTGGGAAACCATTTATAAATATCTATTCTTTAACTGGAGTGATAAAATTACAGATATTTCCAATGCTTATTCCCTCTGAGACGGGTCCGAGAACAATAGACTCCCAAACAGCCAAATTAGAATTTTGTCTGTATATGGGTTCATATATTTACACTTCGAAGATATCAATGGATAAAGCAATAACCACTGTTGAGACCATGTCACCTTGTCTATAGATCAGTTGTGATTGTACTATTTTTTATGCTAATTGGTGTCTGTTTGTTAATATGTTTTTGTACTTTTATTTAAAAAAAAATAGAATTTAGTAGCACTTTTAATAGTCGAGCCCAACAGCCCCCACTCACGCCTCTGTTTCAAGGCTGAGAAGTGAGAACCCCGAGCCCATTGTATGTAGGGCTTATAAAGACAAAAACCACAATGAATACACAGGTATAGCAGGGACGTTACGCTTGGGTAACTGTCCTGTTTCTGGCAGGGACGGGCAATGTTCTTTGAATTCTTTCCGAGAAAGAACAAGGAACCTTTGAACAATAATTATGTTACCGTACATGATTTTAGCTGTTTGAGGTGAATCAGGGGTCAAGCATGGGGTCAGTCTAGCAAGCAGCTGGGTACTTGGGCCATTACACTCTTCTATGTCTTGAATACCGACCCAAATATTGTTTTTTAGTTACAGTAGCTACACTTTGGAAACTTGGCTTTGATTTTAATTCAATTTTGCATAGAATACCCTCATATGTCTTTACTGCCATCCATGTCTTTACTGTTATCCTATATTCATATTTCCATCCATACATTTTGACAAAGTAAGCTAACCCATTCGTGGTGAGTCGGAAATTCATGCACAAAGCAAAGACACGAGCATGTAGTAGATGGAGGTAGGTGGGGTGGGAGGCTTGTGTGCACACAGCAGAGGGCAGAGCATCCCCGGAAGACAGCAAATGTGGCGCGACCTCCTTAGCCCCTTGCTCAGTAACCCACACATCAAACACCAGAAAATATGTTCTGCGTTGATCCAGAAAATAAATATTTTTTGCTTTGCAGGCCATACCACCTGTTACAATGATTCAACTCTGTCATCGTAGCACAAAGGCAATCAGAGACAATATGTACAAGAGTAAACCCAGCACTGTTCCAATAAAACTTTATTTACACATAATGAAATTTGAAACTCCTGTGATTTTCATATGGCACAACATTCGTCTCCTTCTGACTTTATTCCCTCACCCCGAAGTGTCAAAACTGAGCTTGTGAATCACTAAAATAACCAGATATGCCCAGGAGGCTGCTGTTTGCAGACCTCTGATGTAGAATGTTAAAAAGGTAGAACTGGAGTCAGATTATTGCTCAGCGAATCCTGGACTTTTCTGTTCTGGTTGTTTTACCTTGAACACTTAATTTCTCTATGTCTCAGTTTTTTGAAGTGTACAATTAAATTGGTACTAATACATACTCATCGAATTTTTTGGATGGTTTAATAAGGGATACACACATATGCAGTCTAATATATTACTATATATGTTAAATTAGAATTGTTCTTAGCCTAGTGTGCTCACTAGGACACATTATTAGCCACAGGAAGCCTCGGTATACTATGGGGGATGCTTGGTGATCATGGGACTAGCTGAAGTAGCATGTTTTGGTAGATAAACTTTGCT
Source organism: Dinomys branickii (assembly GCA_004027595.1). NCBI lineage: Eukaryota > Metazoa > Chordata > Mammalia > Rodentia > Dinomyidae > Dinomys > Dinomys branickii. The sequence goes on from PVLD010015748.1 coordinate 31,684, forward strand.
CTGTAGCTGCCAAGGCAGTATAAGCCTGTTTTGGCACACCTGCCCCTGACCACCTGCTCCCGGCCACGCTCTATGGCCCACTTACAATGAGTGATTCCCTATGGAAACAACTGCTTGGGTCCTGTGTCTCGGTACCTTCTGTCACACAAAATTAGTCATTTTTATTTGCCTTGCACTGCAGTTTCTAAGTGTTGACATGGTGATTTCAGGACTAGTCTCATCATCCTCAGATCTTATGACAGCCATTTTTCATACCTCATAAATCCAGCAAGGCAAAATTTTTGCTGATCATTATGCAGCTGTTAGACAGCACAGAGCTACCCACTCAGAGTTGTCGGTAAAAATACAAAGCTTTTTATGATACTTGTTTTTTCTCTCCTCCTTTAACTGCTCCTAGTTTTTCTGATTTCTATTCCTTTAGGGGAGTTTGGAGCCAAGAAATACCTTTTGGAAGGTACTGTAGCAGATAGAGGAGAGAAATGTAGTTGGAGGGAATTACATAATACCTAGAGGTTGTCTGGCAGATGATTTTATTTACTTTCTTTTTTTGTACTAATTGATTTAAAAATCTTCCAAATCCATTTCCCAAGAAAGGTCAAATCAAAATCTCATATCAAATTTTTTCCTTTAAAGATAAAAGCCACAGGAAGAAATGCTATGCCAAAACTGTATGGAGACCACTGGAAACATTTTTGATTGCTTCTTCTAAATGGTGTGAGACATTTTCGGAGATTGGTTATTTTCCTAGGTCATACCTACGGGAAAAGATTCAAGGGTGTGATTTGCTGCTGAGTTGTGTGATAATTAGTTCAGATTTTCGTTGTTGTTCTTACTGGTTGCATTAGTCATTCCAAGCACAAAGGCACAAGTTACAGAGTCAGCTCTACTCCTGGCCCCAGAACTTGGTAGAATTGTACCTTTAGGTACCTTAATTAAGCTCTCTTGGGTCAGTTTTCTTCTCTGTGAAAAGTGGAAAAGGGAATACTTGCACTCATTTAATAGAATTGTTGTGAAGAATGAAAACGGTAGCAGATGTGATATTCTTAGAATGTATAAGAATTCAATGAATGTTAGTTCTTTTTTCATTTATTAATTCAACTATGAGTTCAGAAGTCCCTATAGAATTCAAACTTTGGCACTTTGCACTTACTAGCTGTGTGACTATGGGCAAGCTTGCTTCATCTCCCAGGGGCTTGGGCTTCTCATCTGTAACATAGGATTATAGTGCTACTTGTCTAATGGCATTGGTGTGAGGAAAAAACGTTCAAAACACTGAACACATTCAAAGCATTTCAATCAAGGCTGGACACATAATGATTGTTCAGCAAGTGTTACATAATTTCTCGGGGGCCTATGGTAAGCTCTGGGTACTTGAGAACAGAAGACAGCCATTTATGTATTCACAAACTGGTAAATGAAACTATGGGTAAGTCAGTAATTCCAACAGAATGTGGTAACTGTGATGACATTGTGTACTGACAGTACCTACTTCATAGTAATGACTCATAGTCGGTTTAGCTTTTCTCCTTTGAAACCAAGATAACTGATATGCTTTTAATTTAGGTACAGACCCATAATATCTCATCAAATGCAAACAGCAGGTAGGAAAGCACTGGGATGTGTGTGTGTGTGTGTGTGTGTGTGTGTGTGTGTGTGTGTGTGTTTCCTTTCCTTCTTTTCTTCTTTCCCGCATCCCAGTTCTTTCTTTCACAGCACAGGGAAGTATGAGGTCCAGAGGAAAACAGTCGAATTCCACTGCACCTCGGTTCAATGCCTCCCTCTTATTTACTAGTTAAGACCCTAAGCATCTTAGAGACTCCATGTCCTTCTTCATAAAATGAGTATAATCCTACCTAACTGCATGATTGTTGGTAAATACAATTTGTTCTATACCTGGTACATGAGAGTTGAGTGGGAACTACTGAAATTATTTGAACAGAATGGAAGAAGAAAATACTAAATACCAACAGTCGGGATAAAAAAGTAATTATTTGTTGATTTGAATGAGGCCTCATTTCCTGTCCTCTAAGAACAAGATCTCAACACTGTTAGTTGAACTTCAACATTACTAGTTCCAAAGTTATGAATAATTAAATTAACACAAATGGCTATTAGGGAGGTAAAATTTATTTCACAGGAAAAAGTCATTAAAATTGATGAAGAATTTTTTAATTGCATTTTTTATTTTAAAAAGAAAAGAACAAAAACAAAATAACAAAGACAAAAACAAAACAACACAAAAACTATAAAAATGGTACAGAATTTCAAAACAAGATAATAGGAAATCAACAATGGTTATTGTATTTCATATTGTTATCTTCAAAGTAGTTTTCATATTATCAGATATAAGCATGCAAGATTGATGAGACAATTAAACATTAACTCTTCCTTTCAATAAACCAATAGAAATGCATAGTACAATTATCTTAGCTATTGTGTGTGTGTGTGTGTGTGTGTGTGTGTGTATTTCCTTTCCTTCTTTCTTTTCTTCTGTCCCTTATCCCAGTTCTTTCCTATTAAACAGTTTCCTTCCCTCTCATAATATATCTATTGTACCTTTCAGTTTTATTAGAACCCTTTCAGGTTCTTACACTGGAGAAACAATATGGTATTTACACATGCAGGTCTGCTTTATTTCCTTTATGGGTATAGTCTCTAGTTGCAACCATTTATCTATAAAAGCCTTTAGTTTATCTTTCTTTATAGCTGAGTAATATTCCATTGTATAAAAATACCACATTTTTCTTATCCATTCTTCAGTTGATGGGCATTTGGATTGTTTCCAAAATTTTGCTCTGATAAATTGTGCTGCTGTAAACATGAGTGCTCTGTGGTGTGATGTTTTTAATGCTTCTGGGAAAATACCCAGAAGGGGAATGCATGGATTAAATTGTACCTCTAATCCTAATTTTTTGAAGAATCTCCAGACTGATTTCCAAAGTGGTTGCACCAGTCTACATTGCTACCAACAGTGGATAAGAGTTCCTTTTCCCCACAGCTCTGCTAGCATTTGTTGTTGGTTGATTTCTTGATGGTAGCCATTCTTACTGGGGTGAGATGAAATCTCAGTGTTGTTTTAATTTGCATCTGGAGAATTATTTTTAAAATATACTTAATTTAGCAAATGGTGATGGAATAAGTGGACATCCACACCTCCAAATATAAGCATGCATACAAATGCTAACTCAAAATGTTTCATTAACCTAAAAGTAAAATGCAAATTACAAAATATAGAACACAACATAAGAGAAAATCACATGATCCTAGGTTTAGAAATAGTTATTAGTTGCAACATTGAAGGCATGAGCCATGAAAGAACTGATAGATTGAACTTCATTAAAATTAAATTTTTTGAATTTTTAAAAAAATACCTTAACCAGGCATGGTGGCCCACACCAGTAATCCCAGCACTTGGAAGGCTGAGGCAGGAGGATTGTTGCAAGTTCAAGGCCAACCTGGGCTACAAAGTGAGTTGAGGTCCAGCCTGTACTGCATAGCAAGACCCTGTCTCAAAAAAAATAAATAAAAATAAAAAATAAAAAAGTACTTTAGATATTTTCTTTATAAGGTCATATAAGATCTTACTCAGGATTCTGTTGTAAGTATGTACAGTTTTGTAACTGTCCTCTTATGATATTAGTAGTTTGAAGTTTTTCCTGTTGCAAACATGTAGTAATGGGTATCCTAATGCATCTCACTGTGCATGTGTTAGCATCTCCACACCATAGATCTTTACAATAAAATTGCAAAATCAAGGGGAAAAAATTAAAATTTTCTGTTCTGCAAAAATACTATCAAGAGAAAGAAGAAATGAACCACCTAAAGAGAAAAAATATTTGCAAACAAAGAGATTTTTGATAAAGGGGTACATCCAAAATATACTAAAAATAATCTTTCAAAACTCTATAATAAGAATACGAGTCATCCAATTAAAAATAGGTCAAAGACCTAAACCAACGTCTCACAAGTGAAGGTATACAGGTGATAGATAAACATATACAATGCTGCACATCGTATGTCATTGAGGAAATAGAGATTAAAACAAGAATAAGGGGGCTGTACACATCTATCAGAACGACCACAATCCAGAAAACCAACACAAAATGCTAGAAAGGATACAGAGCAACAAGATTTCTCATTCACTGTCAGTGGGAATGCAAAATGATTCAGTCACTGTAGAAAACACCTCGGCGGTTCCTCATAAAATCAAACTTACTTTTCCCATATGACCCAGCAGTTATGCTTCTTGGTATTTACCCACAGGATTTGGAAACTTATATCCACACAAAAACTGGTACATGTATGATTGTAGGAACTTTAGTAATAAGTATCCAAATGTATAAGCAACCCGGGCACCCTTCAGTAGGAGGGTGAATAAATAAATTGTGGTATATCCAGACAAAGGGATACTCTTTAATACTAAAACAAAATTAGCCATTGAGCTATGAGAAAAATGGAGAAAATGTAAATGTGTATTATTAAATGAAAGAGACGGTTTTAAAAGATTGCCTGCTATGTATTTCCAACCATGTGGCATTTTGGAAAAGGTAGAACTATAAAGACAGTAAAATTATTGGTTATTGCCAGTGTTAGGGCCTGGCGGAGGTAAATAGGCAGAGCTCAGCGGCATTTTAGGGTAATGAACACACTCTGCACGATGCTGTACTGGTAGATTCATTGTGTCCAAACCCATAGAATGTACAACACCAAGAGGAGCCCTAATGTAAACAGTGGTCTCTGGCCAGTGATGACGTTTCAGTGAAAGTTCATCAGCTCTGGAGAAGGGAGAGGATGTGGGTAACAGGGAAGGATATGCATGTGGGAGGCGAGGGATCTGTGGAAATCTCCGCACTTCTCAATTCCACGTGAAACTGAGATTGCCCTAAAATGTGCTCTATTTTTAGAAACACAAAAATCCTGCAAATATCTATAACGATCGTATTTGCTACTCCTCGATAGAAATATTAACTGGTGGTTGTTGAGAGAATTTTCCTGAAGTGTTTTACCAAAAATTCAAGTCCTGCTAATCTCAATAAGGACTTTGTAGTTCAATTACTTGAAGAAGTTCTGGGTTAAATAAATCCATTTACTCCAGAACACTTTATACCCTTTAATATTAAGAAGTGTATCCAGCCTCTCAATGAAGGGGCCTGGTGTCGCTATGTGGGGATAGAGGGCCAGCCTTTCCCTGACTTATCTGACTGTGGGAACCACTTCACCTTCAGGATGTATGTAGGACTATGTGTTCTGCTTCCTACTCCAGTAGAAGTCACTTTGGAGAATATTTTATCTTCCTCTGCTCTCCTCTCCCCATCTCCTTGCCTCACCCCCCCTTCTCCCATCTCTTCCCCTCCCTCTCGCCCCTCTCCTTCTCTCCCTTTTTGTCCCTTCTTCCTTCCTTGTCTTGAGGATTGGCTTGAGGATTAGACTGGGACCTCGTGCACACTAGATGAGCACTCTATACCGCTGAGCTAGATCCCCTGCCCTTATTTTATATGTGAGACAGGGTCTCACCAGGTTGCCCAGGCTGACCTCTAAATTGTGATCTGCCTGCTTCAGCCTCTTCAGTGGCTGTGCTTAGAGGCGTATGCTAAAGCACCTGGGTAGCTTCCTACACATCTCTGTAGCAGTCATATAAACCTGCCGCACTGCTTCTTAAGTCCCTGTGGGTGTTCTGAAGGTCAAAGCATAACACTACGCCAGCCTCAAATGCACTCTTCCCATCTCTTGGTACTTAAGGCATCCTAGGGATTTTCCTTTCAACTTGCACAGTAAGTTCATAATGAGAATTTAAATTTTTTTTGAAAAGGAAACTTTCTGAAAGCATCAGATTAAGGCTTTGAAATAGGAGAAAAGTAATGGGAAAAAAGTTGAAATCCATTGTTAACATGTACTCCTCAGTCTTGCATCTCAGATTTGAGATAATTCTGTTCTGTCCCTTAACAAATGTCTCCCCTCTGTCTGATTCAAGCTCATGGCATAAATTTCTTTCAGTTACCGCTTGTACAATGCTTGCAACCAGAAAGAGGAGTTATTCATGTAGCATAGGGAAAGCTATGCTGCCTGAAAGCAGATGTGTTGTTTGAAGAGAAATGTAAGAAACTGTAATGACCAAGACCAGCTAACATAATATGCTACCTCTGGTCTTGAGTTGTTAGATACCTGCATGGATTATCAAGGCCTTTTCAAACCTGGGTCCATATAGGAAAAAGGAAGCACACATTTTGCCTAAACTGCTGTTTCTATAACGACTCACATGTGTGAATTCACATATTTGCATAAAATCCCAAATGCAAATTAAAATTTCTCGAGTATGTGAACCATTTCATGATGACACCCACTCAGCACTGGCAGCAGACATGGCTGCTCTGACACCTAAGGGTCTACCTCTGCCTGGAGCCCGGGAATCCACCTGCTCTAGCACATGAAAGCTAAAGCGGATGGCAGTCTTGTTTTACAGAACAGATTGGAATAACCACTCAGTTCCTAATGGGGAAGAAAGACGGTTTTAACAAATTCAGTAGAGCTTATAATTACAAAATTTAAAGATCATAAAAACTATCCAATAACACATTCCAATTTTCTACTTTATTCCCTCAAACTGAGTTTGACCTCTCAGGGTGACACAGCTCCGTGTATGCCAGATTACTCGGGAGCAGCAGAGATCTCATTCTGGAGCACTCCTGGAAGGAAGTTAATGAAGATCAAGGCACTATCTTTAATTTGTCAGTTACTTTTAATTTGTCCTCAAAATGGAAGTGATAATTTTAAAATGCCCTGTGAGAACAAGTGAGTACCTTTAGTGTTCAGATTTATTTCTTCACCATTACCAAATGCCTCTTTTGGTCATTCCCGGAGACCTTATCCTGACATCTAAAGTATATACATTCTACCAGAAGCCTAAACCCTACCAGTGATCCTATTATGCAGAAAAGTTACTCTTGGCAGCCCTTCGCAGGAAAGAAGACTGGGACAAGGAGGTGGTGAGAAAGTTGCCGCAGGTCGCCAGGTGGTGTGGGAGTAGAACCAAGATTTGAATTTGGGCGCGTCCTGTGCTCACGGTCACATGTTCTGGGTCTCCCCACTGCCTTTAATAGAAAGTCCACTTACTGTAAAGTTTCTTTAATTCCTTCAGCCCTTTACTACCCATTAACTGAGCAGCATGAGAAAAGGGAAAAAATGGAACGGTAAAGTCCCACAGTCCCCTTTCTATTCTAAAAAACAAGCTCCCAGAAGTACTGGGCTATGGTGGCCACCTTAGGTATGTCTTTCTCTTCCCTGGTTATTTTGAAGAGGGTAGCATTTGTTTCGGAAACATAGATGTCACATTAATAGTTTTAAACATTGCACTGTACACCAGTCAACAGTGCTAAGTGATGAGGAAATTTGGGCAAACCAATTTTCCTCAGTTTCATGCTAGAGGAGAAAGGAGATCAAAGCAAGGGCAGAGAACTACACTGGTTTTGTTAAGGTTATATTTTGTCTGGGATACCATTTTCAGAATGAAATTAAGGAAATGTGCTTGCAGAATCAGGTGGATCAATAATTACCTTGAAACCAATACAGAGGAATAGTGGGTGAGTCAGGCCCACATGCTACGGGATAAAACAGACACTAACACTGTGACTAACGTTAATTTTACATTCCATCTTCCATTTCTATTAGTCTACAGTTTTCTTTTAAGAGTTCTTGTCTTCTCTCAACCAGAGAAACACCCTCTGAGTCCATCTGACTAACCCTGTGCTGCACTTTGCATGAGCTAGTATAAGTTCAGATTGTTTCCAGTGGGTTCTTGTCTACCAGCCTGTGCCCTGTTTACATTCCTGTTTGAATCAATCTTTACTTCCTGTAGCTGTTACTCCCCAACTAATGGGCACCCAGGGTCCCACTGAACTCTCATAAACACCCTGCACAACTTTTGCAATAATTATCACTTTTTACCCTTGACTGCAAAATTTGGGATTCTGAATGATTTCCTCTGCTTCAAGCTAAGAGCTTCAGATTTCCTTTTATACGCACTGTTAAGTGCAGAGCTTCAAAAGTATTTGTTGACAGTATTAAGTGAAACCACTTGTCACAAATTAAATGGTGTAAAGTACAGTTTTATGTTTGATAATTTTTTCTTCTCTTGGGAAGAAAGCGATGCAACAGCAAGCAGAAATGCTGAAATGACACCCAGGAATAGGGGACAGATTTATTTTGTGTTGAAGGGCACGGATTGTGATCATTCCCATAATATCAGGCCGTGATCTGTGGTGGTCTAGGGCTTATATAGAAGAAGCAAGCAGGAAGTACAGTGGCACAATGGCTTGTCAGTTAGGGATTGGTTCTTACAATATGCATCACAGTGACCAGCCATTGCTAGGAGACAGAAGCAATCAGAACTGTAACAGGAACTAATTAGCTGGGAACTAAGAAGCTGATGTATACTGGCGGGGGGGAGGGAGGACATTTTCTGTTGCAGCAATATTTCATCTTGGTAAGTGTGGTTTCTGGAGGGAATATTCATTCTCACTATCTTGGCAGATACTGCTGTTTGCTTCCCAGTATTAATTTTTCTTTGAGCAGTATGTACATTTTTGAGGTACAAATCATAGCTTTTCTTGAAGTTCCTCATTATAAGTACAAGTTTTCTTCAGGACTTCCAAGAAGATTAAAATGTGGCCACAAGTGAAGATGAACTGTTTGGGTTTTATTTCTTCCTGGGAAGCAAATGAGATAGCTGAAGATTCATCAGCTATCACAGAGTACAAAGTGGTTTTGAAGATGCTGAGACTTATCTCATTGGTAGAAAAGCCTGGGTCTCTGATGTTCATGAGCAGAGTCACTCTTGACTTCCTACCCCTGTACTTCTTTTATATGAGAAAGAAAACATTTATACTTTTTAAGAGCTAAGAAATTATTCTTCTCCTTCCCCTTCCCTTCCCCTCTTCTTTTTTCTTCTCTTTCTCAATTTATTGGTTTTTTCCAGGCAAACTTAATTCTAACCAATAAAGAATACAGAAGTTTTTAGTGAATCTATCATTGTTGGCTTGATTCTATGTGCCATTATAATTATTATTGACAATCTCTCCTGCAGAATGAAACCTTACTATATCTCATTAGACCTGATTAATTGTTTAGCTTTTGTTTTAACAATCTTAAAAACGTGGCACATACTATTTGTTTTTTTAAAAAAAGTGCTTGCAAGATGGCAAGTAGATCTTTTTCCTTTTCTCTTGCATTGTGTGTTTTTTGTGTGTCTAATCATTAAGGGCAAATGAAGGTGGTGATTTTAGGGCAGCACAGTGTCTAGTGAAGTCTGCAGAGCAGACAAAAAGCTTGGTATCCATTCCATCCCCCACAGATGGACCATTAACCAAAGTGGACCATGACTCAGCTGGGTGCCACCACATTCCAGGCTGACGTCTCAGTTTCTTTCATGGTCCAGTACAGGAACTAGCATCACAGAATCAGAACTTTATGGAGTTGGAGAGCCTCAGAACTGGGTTAAACAGTAGTTACCGAATCGGTCAGTTTTCACCTTGTTTAAAACTCTCATTAGAGCTCTTCAGAGATGCAGATCCATCCCCGCACACATAGTTTTATCTTATGGATCCTCTTTGGTTTCTCCTTGTGATAATTTACACCTTTCTTCTGACACAGTCAGACTGTCTTATTTTGTTTTGTTTTGTTAACTAGTGAGATTATTCTCTCACTATACTTTTAATAGGGAAAACTGCTTCTTTTTCTTTTTTAAGTTTATCATACACCAGAGGCCAGAATTCAAATCTCATTACTTTACCTTCTCTTAAATAATAAGAGTAATCTGTTTCCAAAGTCTAACAATCTATCTTCACTGGATTTTTATCAAATTTCCACACTCTCTTTATTTACCATAATTCCAGGAAAAAGTAGTTTATGGGAGAACTTCCAGGAACCAGCACTTTGCAGCTAGTGTCTCTAAGTTCTTGCCTCTACCAGACAATGCAGGGTTTACTATCTCTACTTTGTGTTTCCCTGTTTCGCTTATCATGATCTGAGATATCCTCAGTTATATTCCAGTTTTACCAAAATATGCAGAAACCAGATAGTTAGCTGGCTAATGAATACTCTGATAACATTCTCTTGACAACACAATCTATGAAAAAGTAAAGACGAAAACAAAGGATCATTTTATTTGGGGCATGAAGGAAGATATTAGTAACACAAATATTCAGAAGAGAAAGCATTGAAATATAGGCAAAAGCAAATTTGTAGACTCCGATATGTACCCGAAAGTCAAATGTTCTGGTGTCCTGCTTTAGAAAAGAAAATACTGAAAACTAAGTATATCTGAAGGCTGAAAGAGAGCGGGGACTAAGGTTTCAGCAGGAGAGTCTAGGACATATATGAGGAAATTAGTGCAGAGGAAGCCGAGGCCCCTCTCAGGGGAGAAACCAAGTACACAGTATTCTTTAGGAAACCTGGCTGGATACTATGTCCCAAGATCATTTTCACCAAGGCATTCGCAATACATATAAACTGTTCCTTGAGGGCAAAACCGACCTTATCCAACATCTTCTCTGAACGTAGGGCAGTGATGGGCCCAATTGAAAGAAAATAAAACAGTTACCTTTTGCAGCACGCTGAGATCATGCCAGGCGCAGTTCCAGCCCCTCTAGTGTGTCCCTCAGAGATGTCCTCCCGGCATTCCTATTCAGTAGGTCCTGCTATCCTTTCCGTTTCACAGAAAGTGAGGCGCAGCCATGGTGAGGCAGAGGCAGAGGGAGGTCACACAAAGGGCTGAAATTCACAAAGCTCATGAAGGAACAGCTAAGGTCTGTTTTTGGAAGTCAGACGCATGCCAGCACATTGGACCACTTGTGTGGAAACAATTATCCTATGCAAGCAATACTTTTATTTAAAAAATGTAATGCTGAAAAAGCAAGTACTTAATCTGAGGTTTTCTTATCACTTTTGAGCTGAGGAGACACGTACACTGCAATGGTCTCAGAATAGACTTGGCAGCTTTCTCACGCAAGAGAACAGCAGATTGCCAAAGGTATGTATTTTTGCTATTGAGCAAATATAAAATGAAGCTGTTCATAGGTGCACTTGTACATGAAGCGTCTGGGCAAAAGAACAAAAGCTTCACGGGGAACACTTTAACCTCTCGGTTCTGGTAATTATCATTAGCTCGTAGGAACACTATATACCAACTTTTGTGCTAAACTTTATTATCAAAGAGAGAACATGGGAACTTTTTTCTTCCTCGACATTTTGTCTATGTGACCAGTATTATTTTTTATACTCCCAACAGCCCCAGTGTAATAAAGGCCAATGTTCCCAACATCAGCTTAGAAATGAGACTCTTCAGTATTTGACATTATACAGAAAGGCAAAAAAAAAAAAAGAAAAAGCACATTGTTTGAAGCCAGAGATTCTCAGTTGAAAGTCTGATGCTGTTCCCCCTATGCTTTGTTTTCTAATGGTTTGGGATATTTGGAAGATGAAAGTAGAATAAATTTGTCCAACATGAATGGTGTAGGAAAATAAACTATTTTGATTTTTTCAGGATTTAAAATTTTGGTCATTACACTTAGAAAATCCCCTGGCATGGGAGTGTCATCTTCTGTAGCCTTGTTTATATGATGTAAAATAAATTAAATTAATATGTGTTTTTAATGACCACATGTATATTTACCTACACACATATATGTACACAAAAACACATGGATATTTACATGGACAGATCAGCATACTGCTAGGTAGGTTGTGACTGAGAGTGAATTAATAAATAAGCTTGAATATTATTTCCTTTAAAAATGGATGAAATAGAGTATGAATGCTCCTATTTCAGCTCATGAAAAACACATAATTATAAACCTAAAAACATGAAAAAGCTTGAGGGAAGGGAAGTTAGTGGCCAGTGAGGCTTGAAATATTTTTCAGAGACAGGTGGTATATTTCTCCCTGAGTATTTAATGAACTACTGATGAAACCTAAAGCAAGAACACTATTTTTATAGGCAAATTGCAAGTACAAATGGAATTTCTATAAAATATTAATATGAAGTTGGAAAACAAAATTTAAAACTTTTTCAAAGTATAACAACAGCTAATGTTGATCTCAAACCTACTCTTCTCTGGGCACTGCTGCAGCTGTTTCACATTTAATTGTAAAGGGAGAAAAATTATTGTCTCTATTTTATAGATGGGGAAACCGAGGCATAATCAGCACGGCAAAGCTGGAACACAAACTCAAGCCAAATGGTTCTAGAGACTTTGAGTTTAATTTCTATGCTGCATTCAGTCAGAGTAGGAAGCAGGGTGTTTCTGCAGAGTTACAGCTCTCAATTGCAAGGAGTGTCCAATTGTGTGAGAGCTAAGGTACTGGGAAGGGCCATAAAGAGGAAGAGAAGTTGGAGGGGTGGGGATGGAGTTTGGGATGGCAGTAACTGATGCGTTGTTAAAGGGGTTCCTGGGGGTTATGTTCTCCCTGTCTCCTGTGCCTTCACCAAGCAGTTTGCCTTCAGCCACAGTCTCCACACTAACTCAGCATTTACCTTGTTAAGGCACCTCAATGAGATCTAAAGAAAGGGAAACGACAAACCAAAGGGGAAACCCTGGCCTCCTCCACACAGTCTTCCTGGGGAAATCTATGTTTCATTCTGTATCCTATTTTCTTTTCAAATGAAAATTTTGTTGAGGCAAATTTTCCAGAATTAGAATTTTATTATAGAAATATTCATTATAATTTCTGATGTTCGGGATGGAAGTAAGAAAATGTTCTTTGCTTTTGTGATTCTAGTAAGAGCTCAGGTATGATTTTTTTCCCCAATAGAATACAAAAGAATAACCCTTAGAAAATAGAGATTGCTTAGATTATGTAGTCATAAACTTCAAAAGAAATATATTCATTCTAAGTCTCTTCTGTTCAGAATACTTTATAAGGGAATTTCTACAAAGACGCATTCGCGTCTTAAGAAGCTATGTTCTTGAAAATTTAGGGTGCTGAACACAGACTTGGGTTTACCTCAGATGTATCATTAATTAAATCTCTTAGCTGTATTTTGCTTATCAAAATAGATAAGAAAAATAACTTTCCTAACTTGTAGGAGTGTGAGAATTAAATTCATAGAAATAAAGGTCTAATATAGAGTAGATAAGTTGTGGGCGTACATTTACTTCAGGGACTTGCCTCCTAAAAGTCTTAGATTTTCTTATGGGCAAAAATGAAGAAAAAGCAAGTTACAGTAGAGGGGATAGGTTTGCAACATTTCTTCCTGACTCTGTATTTAAATGTATCTACTTACACAGGCCATTAATCTGAAGATGCTATTTATCTTTAGGCAGATGTTAATCTGTTAAAAGAAAGTGTTATGCTTATAATTTTCATTCAAATAGGCAGGCTTCATAGGCTGCTGTGTAACTGCGCGTTCAGCCAGGACCTCAGAATTTCAATCATTTCTTAAGAGAGCATTAGGAAATATTCCCACATGTGTGCTCTGTGAACCTAGCTCTGGCAGAGTTAATGTTCCAGCACTTAAGAATTAAAGTTGAGAAATAAAAAAATGCATAGGACATGAGATCCTCTGTTAAAATGAATAAGCATTGGCACATGATAATTTCTCTTGAAACTTTTTCACAAAGATACCTGAACAAGGCCATAGGGACCTAAGAGCAATTGGGAAGGAGTACCACTTTTCTCGTAGACAACTTTAAGATGAGTATCATTACCCATAAGCTCTCAGACAGAGGCCTGGCCTCAACTCCTCCCAAAGTGCAATTGTTACTAATAAATTGTATATAATTCAGATTTCCTTCTTTTAAGGGAGATCGTGAATTCTTAGAGCATTTACAAGAGACTAAAGAATGATTGCCCTTTACAGTTTTACTTTTCCATGCTGAGGTTCCTTCTGCTTTTATTCCTATCCTTTTATATCTTCATTACAGGCATTTATTATAATTGGACATTTCTGATTAAAATGCAGCTCTCAGAAGCCATTGCTGTAGGCACAAGAAGGAAAATGTTATTTTTCAGACTGATTAGCAGTACGTTTAAATTATAGATTTCCCCCCAAATTAAAACAACACAGAGAGTTCACCTCATCCCAGTAAGAATGGCTGTCATTGAGAAATCGGCCATTAACAAATGCTGGTGAGGCTGTGGAGAAATAGGAACTCTTCTCCACTGCTGGTGGGAATGCAGACTGTGAAACCACTGTGGAAAGAAGTTGGAAGATTCCTTAGCAAACTAGGCCTAGAGGTCCCATTCAACCCATCTATTCCCCTTCTCGGTATTTTCCCAGATCTGAAAACATCATATCACAGTGATATATGTGCACCCATGTTCATAGCGGTACAACTTGTAATTGTTAAGTTGTGGAAGCAACCCAAGTGTCCATCCACTGAGGAGTGGATAAAAAATTATGGTACTTTTGTATAATGGAATATTACTCAGCTACAAAGAAAGATAAACTTGATAAATGGTAACAACTAGAGACCATACTCATAAGTGAAATAAATCAGACCTGCATGTGTAAGCAATGTATTGTCTCACTAGTATAAGAACCTGAAAGAGTGAATAAAAACTAGGAGTTATGATAGACATTGTGAAATGAAAGGAAAATGCTCAAAATTAAGGGGTAACTTGGATGTGGGACAGGAGAAGGCAAAGAAGGAGAAATCATGTATGTATGTATATACAGGATAGCTAACATCTGTACTACTGTTTTCTATTGCTTTACTGAAAGGAACAGTTAATGATTACTTGTTTGATCACTATTGCATGTCTCTATTTTTTTCCTGAGAAACCACTTTGAATATATCAATAGTAATACAACAACCATTGTTAATTTTCTACCACTTTGTCTGTAACTCTGTATTCTTTGTATTCTTCATATGCTATTTGTAAATGGATGTGTTTGTTAATATGTTCTCCTTCTTTCATTTTTAAAATAAATAAATAAATTCTAGATTTCCCAACCCCTACAACTAATTTTACAACTAAGATAGAGTTACTAAGATTGGGACAAACTGAAAATATGTGTTTTAAATAACAGGATAGGTGTGCTCATTATTATATCATCATAAATCCATGGTATGTAGAAGGCGATTCAATGCCTTCTTCTCATGATCCTATAACATTCTATACAACGCCAATCCACCTGACCCAGAATTACATCCAGCCTGCATCCCTTCTTAACCTGCTTACTCTCAACTCTTATCAGACTGGCCTATCTGTAGCTCCCTGCAACTACTTATAGTCTTCCTGGCTTTTTCTTTATTGCGTAGGCTTTTGCATATGATGCTCTTTCTACTTGTAACATTCTTCTCTGTTCACTGAAATGTCCACATTTCCTGACTAATGCTTTCTTCTATCTGTCAGTCATCCATTCATTTGTTTGAAATTCACATAAAATCCAGCACTAGGGCATGTGCAGGACAGGGTTGAGAGAGGGGTAGAGTCGAGCACAAGACGCTCACTGGCCCTCTTCTTGTGACTTACAAGTCTGGCAGAGAAAGATTTCCACATCCCTCTTAAGGGCATTCTCAGCTTTGCCTCAGAGAGGAAGACACTGTTAGCCTAAGGACTTTAACATTCAGTGTAGAAAAGCACACAAAAGTCACAAAAGTGTATTCACCTTACTGATTAAGGCCTTCTACGACTCTAAGAGATCCCGTTACCTTCTCAAAAAGTAGCAAGAATGAAGGCCACTTCTGCATTGATCACCAGTGTCTCTGAGAGAAGGAACCCTGAGTTGGTGGCAGAAGAATTAAAACTTGGTGCGAGAGAGAGA